>VXBI01010429.1:402108-529522 GCA_013397375.1 Toxostoma redivivum
ATATAAATACATTTAATATTTATTTATATTAATATATAGGTAGATATTTCAGATGCATGGCTAAAAAGCTTCAAATGCCAAGCACAGAAGGGATTCAATGCTGCTTTTCCTACCATTCCCATTCCAGTCCAGGACTGCAGCAGCCCCTGAGCCCTGGCTAAGAGGACAGACTTTTTTTCTCCTACTCTCTTTATCCATGTGATTCCATCTTATTTCCCAGTGCCTGCCCCGAGTTAAATTCTGCTTTTTGAAATCTAGCCTCTTCCCATCATCTGCCAAAGTAATTTTCAAGGTTAACCACAGAGGAGACAGGTGAATTATGTTGAAACCATCACTTGCAAATCTCTTTTTTCAGGTGCTCTCCCCCACCCTGGCCATTTGCTCAGCATTGCTGTGGCACTGGACACTCACAGCACACTCCTGACCAGAAAATTGGACAAAGAATTCAGATTTATGCAGTGCAGCAATAACCAGCTTCACAGCAAGGCTTGCATGGAGCAAATAAAGATGAAAACTCTCCTGTGTTCCTGCCAAAATCTCTGGCAAACAAAACAACCCTGTAATAGAATCGTGCTTGTAAAAATGCTTCAGGGTGCCCGTGTTCCAGAGCTGGGAGCATAATAAATGAAGAAGTGGATGCCTAGGACAAAACCCTGTGGGATACCTGAGCCAACCCAACAGGTGGAGAAATTGAAAACAAATTGATAGCCTTGGGAGAGGAAATATTAGAACCAAGCAATTATAGTGCCAGACTGTCTGGGATGAAAGGCAGGCAGAGCCAGCAGTGATTTGCATGGGAGCAGCACCAGGAGTGGAGTGTGTCAGGTGATATCCCAGAGCTTTCCACAGCCCTGGAGCAGCAGAGCACGCAGCAGCTGGAGGTAAAGAGGGAAAAAAGCAACCAGCATCAAAATCCACACCCAAACAGAAGCTGGAGTGTTTGAAAGCAGGATAGAGTGGGTTGGGAATCAGCCCCATGGAGCCTGTGCTCTGAGGAACTCAGTAAATCCACAGCACCCAGGAAATCCAGCCTTGCCCAATGGTTCTGCTCTCCAACACAAACTGAAGCAAAGGAAGGAGATCCCTGCTTACACAGGCTGCTCCTTCTCCCTGTTCTCATTATTTCACCCTCCCAGCCTGCATGGCTGTCCCAGCTCTCAGTGCAGCAGAAAGGGAAATAAACCATTCATTTTCATTTTTAGTCCATATCTCCTGATGCAAACAGGCACTTTAGCCGCTCTGCCTCCCCCTGAAAGCTACACCCGATGGACAGATTCTGCAGAATCAACAGTGATAGCTTTAAATTGTGACCTTTGGTTGAATACATCTATCTAGACAAATCTATAATTAACTGCAGCTCCAGCCCCACTGCCAGCTCTGTGCTGGTCTCTCTCAGTGGTTTGTGCATCACTAAGGTTCAGAAAATGCCACACTCCATAACTGGCTGCTCAAGGGTCTCTTATATCAGAGAAAAGTGAGCCCATGGCAAATTTTCCACAAGTTTTCCATTTTTCCCTGTGCCTGGGTGTGGAGTACAGGGGGTGTCACCTCAGCTCTGAGCTCCTTCCTTGAAGGGAAGGGTGGTCCTGTGGTAGGACTGGGAGGAATTGGGGTAAGAATGCTCCAGCTCCAGGCACACAGGGTCACTGAAGCTGGAACAGAACTCCAAGATCACCAAGCCCAACTCCCAAGCATCCCTCCTGAGCAGTCAGGAGCTTGGCACAGGAAACATGAACACAAAGTTTCCCAGGAAAATCTTCCTCACAGATGTATTCTGAGAACTTCATATTTTGCAAGCAGCTACCCAATGGAAAATGCCAGAGAAGCACTCTCTGTAATTACAATTTTACCACTTGAAAAGCTTGGCTGTGTCATAGCAGTGGCTCAATTAAGTTGAAATGCAGGACTGCTCCTGATGGTGCAACGGTTGTGAATAATATCATAAACCATTTGCCAGGCTGTGGAAACATGCTGATTATGGGCACAAATACACTCTGTTTTCCTTCTGAGCACTGAGCCTCAGCACATTCACTACATGGGGAACCAGGACAGCTCCTGCCTTTTTTAATACAACTTGATGTCATTTATGCTTCACATCAAAATAACTCCACTCCGGGCAGCAGGAATAGGTGCTTTGGAAATTTCTGCCTATTTCCCCAAAAAAACATCTCATGTGGAACTGCCAGAGCTCCCCCTGACTGCTGGGGAAGCCAAGGAACTTTGTGGGACAACAGAGAATTGAAATGAGCGAGCCAGGAAGCTCCTGGAGTCCTGCTGATTAGGCTGCACTAATTAGAAAGGCTTGGGATTCAAATAATTCTACAGGAGACTTGACTGCAGACAAGATGTGATGGAACAGGCAACTTCTGCAAGGATTTCAGGAGATTCTCTTCTGCAGCTGCATGCAGGGGAGCAGGCCAAGAGCAGATGAGCATTTGTGGATAACAATCTAATTGCAAGAACAATCACCTCATCTGCTGAGATGGGTGAGCCAGGGCAAGGGAATGATTTAGGAATCACCCCTCACATTCCAGAGCTCCTGTGGAAGGATCAGATTCACCCTTTGCTGCTCGAGAAGCACAAGGCAAACACAACAGAAAGAAAGAAGATTTCATCTACTTGCTTGCCCATGGAAGTAGAGATTGCTTCCCTGGCTGCTGAGCTAAAGAGAAAACATCAGTCAGCTGCTTTTGTCAAACATCAGATCCAGAAAAAGAAATCTAAAATATTTTTTAGTGGTTCTTTGTCCAGGATGAAGTAGCTACATAACCATAAAAAAATAAAAGCTTTGACTGAAGAGTGTTTCCATCATAATTAAGGATGATTCCCTCATTGTAAAGAGTGCAAAAATAAGCAAATACAAAGACTTTCAGAGCAGGGCTTGAAGAAAATGTTGTCTCTGGCTGATTTCTGGAAGCACACTCATTTTGGCTGCATTTTTTGCCATGCTATGTAGCTGTGATGCTCAGCTATTACCTCTGGACTTAGGCTTAAAATATTGTGAATTTATACTTAGCATAAAACAACAATAGTTACACGTCCTGTACACCCAATACCAACATTATTCTTCCCCTCAGCTGCTCAGGGCTCTGAATCTGGGCTCCACACAAGGACACCTGAAGGTTTTCTGTTAAATATTTCCTAACCCCAAATGAGAACAGCGAGCTCTGCTCAGTAATGCCCCAAAGCCAGCGTTTGACAGAGATCTGCTCCATTCTGTGCCCAAGTGTTAACCCAGTGTCAGACAAAGCTGTGCCAGCAGAGCCAGCAGCTCTGACAGCTCGGGGCAGCCTGTGAGCAGAGTTTGTGGCAGGCAGGACCTGCACAGGATTTGCTGGTGCAGCTCAGCTTGGCATTGGCGTTATCCTTGACAAGATAAATCAGATTAAAATGTGCAAGTAGCCACTGGGTCTGGAGTTTGCTGAGAGTAAGGGAGTTCTGAACATGTTCATTTTGGCCACTCAGCTGGACAAGGGACCCTGGGGGAGCATAAGTCCACATTAAGCTGCTGTAAGGAGATATAAATCTCCTCTGACTGGATGGCCACTGGCTATTAAGTGGCTCCATAATAAATGTTAATCATTCTGGACCTGATGGAAGATTAAAAGAGTCAGACTTACTTTTGTGTTTGGAGCTGGGGAAGGCTGAGGATGCCCTGACATTGATCAGTGCAGGAGCCAGGTGGGTGCTGGGCTTTGAGGCAGGATTCACTCAGCCCAGAGCAGCTGCAGAGATTCCAAGGATTCCTAAACCCTTCCTAAAACACATTCCTCAGCTTTCCACATTCCAGCATCGTGGTGATACTTTATCCCCATTTACAGATTTATTTCTTGGATCATTCAGCACTGGAAAGCTCCCTTTAAGGCATGTTATGAGCTTTTTCAGGGAGAGTAGTGTGGGAGAAATATGAGGTGGGGGTGATTTAATGCCCTTTGAGCATTAGATTCCATTCATCAGATTCCATTCATACTGCTTCCTTTTCCTGCCATAATTATCCCAAAGTTTTAGGAAGCAGCAAGTGGCTGAGCACAAAAAAATAATAATAATAATAATAAATAATAATAAAAAACCATCCTCCTGTTCTGTTATATTTATAAATATATGCAGCTAAGGTGATGTTTTTATTCACTTCATTATTTGCCTTGTTTATAGAATAATCTCTCAGCCCCTTCTTTGGGTAGTACTTTATATTTCTGCAGTGACAATCACCCAAAGTCTGGTACTCCCTAAAAACTCCTTCCCACCTGTGATCAGCAGTTCTGCTGTTCCTGGTTGTTTGGTTTCTCCATTTCAATTCTTTCCAAGCCTTCCTGCAGTACCCAAAAGGAAGGGGGATGTTAATGTGAGCCATGTATTTATAACCACTTTGCTTCAGCTTGTAAGTGACAAATACTCCTTGTTTCTAACATTCCCTCGAGCCTTCTGTAGAGTGTGATTTCTTATTTTATATGTAAAAACCTCAATCTCTGTTCTTCCACAGCTCCCAATGAATCTCTCTAAGTTATACACAGACATGAACACAAGTAAAATTGCCAGTCCAAAGCTGGAGGCAAAAAAATTAAATGTATTGATAAATGATGCTAACTAGATTTGGCATTTGACCAAACTTGTTAAAACAATCAGAATATCTGATATCATTAAACCTAATAAAGATGAAATATCCAGGATTCTGAATTATACCATGCACTCCAAGATTTATCTTCAACATAATGGTGCTGAACTAAACTGCCTTATCAACTCTAAGCATGGTCTGTGTCCAAACTAACAGCTACTGCAAACACATCTAAAGGCTAAAAATTAATTAAAATTGCATGAACTCATATTTTTAGTAACTCTGGAATGCTGCAGCATTGAAAAACAAAATAGGTTGGAATAATTAAAGAATCCAGAGTAGTTTTTTACTAAGATCCTGTGTCTCAACAAACCCTGAAAAGAACCCATGAAGAAACAGATTTCTGTTGTATAGAACCACATGGATATGAAGAGAATTCCCCTTTCCTGCTAAAATTCAGGGGGAGTTTGTTTGTTTTATTAGGGGAAAAAGTTTTGTCCCAGCTGAATTGGGCAATATCTCAAGGAAAGGGAAAGCAACCCTTTAATTCTGGTTCAGCATTCCTGGAGATGTCTGCAGGGAATCCAGAGAATAATGAAAGGTCTTGCTGGTGAAATTCCTGAGGCAGCAGGCAAAGATCCCTCAAAACTCAACCATTTGAAGCCCAGCTTCCCTGAGTGCCTCACTGACCATTCCATACATCACTTCCTCCAAAGCAGAGATGAAAATCCAGAGCTGGAATAACAGGAATGGGACTAAACTCTGCCCAGGTCTGGATGGGAAGCAGAAGGGCTGAGCTGGACATTGGAAAGGAGCCACTGGAAGGGACTGGGAGAGCCCACAGCCCTGGGGACAAACTTCCAGAGCAGGAGGAGGGTGGAATGAGAATTCTGGAAAAGCTGAGTGGGTGGCAAGGACCCACCACCAGCAGAGAGGTTTCTGCAGCTCAGCTCTGCCCTGTTCTCTCTGCACAGGCTCTTAGTTCTGGTTTCCTTTCCTCTTAGAGAACAAATTTGCAGGGAATCAAGGCCATAGTTTTATTGGGATCTCAGTGGCTGCTGTTTATCCCTTGCAGAAGTGATAATCCTGTATTTGTCATCAGCACTGCTTTGCCACAGCCCAATGCAATGCCACAAATGAAATTATGACAAACATCTGGATCCAAGGAATCCCCATGGAACAAAGGTCCTGTTCTCATGCAGATCAGCTCAGTAATAAAAATTAAGAAAAACCCATAAATCCTCTGTAATGAAATGCACTGTAATGGATGAGCAGAATTCTCTCTGGATAAAGGGCATTGTCATTGTAAGTTCCCATGCCACATCAGGCAGGAGATTTCAAAAGAACAGATCTGTTTTCATTGAAAGGTATCCATTTTAAATGAATTTAAGCCTTTTATTTGTGACTGCTGCCAAAAAGCTTTGTGTCCTATGACAGCCATTTCCACTGAGCTTGACCAATTTGCATATAAAGCTAATTGAAAAGAAAACATTTGGGGGGTTTTGTTAAGAAAAAAAAATCTTTAAAAATTACCATGGAATAGAAACATTCTGATGAAAATCCAAATGTGAATCTTAAGATTTTTTTTTGTTATTTCTAATAAAGCTATATTATAAAATAAACAATTTTTAAATTATTTTTAAAGAATTAAGAAATGTTTCTTTGGTATTTTCAGGCTGATTATTATGAAAGGGAATGGAAAGAGCTCCAGGGCCTCACCACCCTCACAGGGAAGAATTTCTTCCTAAGATCCCATCTAAATCTACCCATCATGTTCATCATTAGGGAATGCACATCTCCATAGACTGGATTTTAGCCTGTGCACACTTTTCCAAATTTTCCACCAGATCAGAGACAAACACAGTACACAGACCATGCAAGCCCAAGGATTTTTGGGGAGAGGTGTGCACTGAACTCTCGTGATCCAACAAAGCTGAATTTCCCTCGAATTGGAACACTCCAGTGTTTTCTGTGACACCTGTGAGCTCAGGTGCCTTCCCAGGAGCAGTGGGGAGGGGAAATGGTCTCACTGAGGGATCAGCCCAGCTTAAAACCCCTCACCATCCCCCCTGAGATGTGCCAGTTCCCAGCCTGAGCACACTCATGGAATCACAGAGCCCTTGAGGGTGGAAAAGACCTTGAAGATCATCAGGTCCAAGCACTTAATTAAACCACATCCCCAAATCCACATCTCCTGCACACCCAGCTTGGGGTGGTGGAACAATCCAAACCCACAGCTTGGCCAATTTATCCCCAGTAAAAAAGGCTGTAAACCAATAATCTGCAGCGAGTTTCCAACTCGAATTCAGCCCTGCAGGAACATCTGAGGCAGCAGAGTCCTTCCTAATCAGCTCGCCCTGGAATTTGCTCACAACAACGTTCTCTTTTCTCACTTTGACAATTCTCATTAAGGGCTGCCTTCCCTGCACCTCCATGTGGAAAGGCTGTGTGAGCTGCATGCTGATCCACACTGGGAGAGCTCACTGCAGGCTGCAGCTCTGAAATCCAGCCCCAAAAAAAAGGGGAAAAGCATTTCAAGAACCTTTGATGAGGGAGGGAAGGAGGAGTGGGGTGCATGAGCTGCAGAGGGCATTGGGATGGATTCAGGAGCATGGGAACAGCATCCTGCAGCTCCCACTTCTGTCTTAAATTTCCCTTTTCCAGGCCAAAATTTCAGCATGAAAAAAGAAGTTTGGAGATATTTTTTTCTCAATATCCATAATTACTAATCTCACTAATACTCAATATATTAATATCTAATTATCTAGCAGCTATTCTCAAAAGATTCCACAAATCCCAAAGGTCCAAATGTGGCTTCAGAGGTTAAGTCAGGAAAATCAGGCACACAGCAGCTCAGACTTTATGCTGGCTGGGAATTTGGCCACAATTTTCAAGTTTTCAGTAAGCAAATCTGAGTTTTGGGTATTTCTCTACAGAGAATAGTTATTTGTCAGAACAGAGCCCTGATGGATGAAACCATAAAGGAAGAATAGTAGCTTGGAAGATAAGGAGATAGTTCAATCAAACATTTCCATTGACTAAACATCTTTTTAATAAATAAGAGCAATTAAGTGTTACTCTGACCTGCTCTGCCTTTTTTTTTTTCTTTCTTTTTACAGTGACTAATATATTTTATTAATAATTTAGTTTTCTTTTTAAATGCACATGAACTCTGCATTTTCCATTTTAGTGATGAGCAAGGCAGCACACAGATCTGACAATTCCTGATTTGACAGAAAATACTGTTTTCTCAAGACCAACATACCCACAAACATAGATTATGTTTGGGAAATCCCTCATCAAAACTGTTCCAAGCAACAACACATCTGTTCTTATTTACAGACATAAAAAAGATGCAGCTCCCCATCAACAAGCAGAGTCATTAATTCTGATTTACTCTTTGCAGGCTCTGGAAGTGTTTTAGAGGCCACCCCCTCCCCATTCACACAACTCTCCCCTCCTCAGTGTTTCAAAAAATCTTCAAATCTGGATGGAGAAATACCTTGGCCAAAATCTTCTTGCTGATATTTTCACCTCAATAAGTAAAGATATTGTTTATGCCTTTCAATTCAGTCTGGTTTGCATTTTAAAGTGTGGTTGTTTTTTTTTTAATTTGTGTACACAATTAATTGAGGAGTTCAAACCACAGATTAATGGCTCCTCCAGTTATGTTACAGCTTGGTGCAACTTGAAAGTGCTCACAGAAGAGCAAAGCAGATTTCCCTGCCCAGAGCATTTGCACAGGTTCATCTCCAGCCTTGAATCCAAATGCCAAGTGCCAGAAACTCCCTCTGGGTATGAAACATGTGAATACTTTGTCTTTTTAAACAGCTGAGGGAATTTATTTTCATGCTTGGGAGATAATCAGGATATCCCTGGCTCAGAATTTGGATGAGCCATTGCTTGTGAAGAGCTTGATGGTATTTTTAATGATCAGCAGTGATCAATGGCTGCTCTGCTCCAAGGAGCAGCCACAAGCCCCTGCTGCCCATCCCTGACCCAGCAGAGCCCTGCACAGATGGCATGGGGGAGCAAAAGGGGAAATGGATGATTAAAAATCATCAAGGCTGGAAAAGATCCCAGAGATTATAGAGCCCAGCCAGCAACCCAGCAGCACCAGGGTGTTCACCACTGAACCTTGTCTGGCATAGCCAGGCATTGTTTGAACACTGCCAGGGCTGGGGACTCCACCACTTCCCTGGACAGCCTCTTCCAGAGCTTGACAACACTTTCCATGAAGAATTTTTTTTCCCTAGTATCCAATCTGAACCTCCCTTGACACAACTTGGCTCAGTTTTCTCCTGTCCTGTCACCTGGGAGAGGGCACTGACTGCCACCTCACTCCAGCCTCCTGTCAGTGTCACACACTTGGGACCTTTTCTCCCACCAGTGACACAAAGAACCCATGGTTAGGCAGTTAAAAGTGTTTTAGAGATGCAGACATTGAAAAATCCCAACAAACACAATTAGTGATGGTGACAGAGAAGGTGTCAGTGGTATTGATGTTCCAAATGCTGGGAAAGGCAGGACACGGTGTCTGCCCCATTAATTGAGCACGTGTTTAACTCTGAGTGCCAGCTTTAACCCCCAAACGCCTGCATGGCTCCACATCAAGAGAAGCAAAGAGCTTTACAATCCCAGTGGGAAGAGAAGCTGGGAATTTTCAGAGCCTGGAGCCTGCAGAGCAGCTGGAGGAGTGCTTGGATTCATTTGTCCCCAGAGACAGCCCAGCATGGGAGTGCAGCAGGTCACAGCTCCACGGGAAGGACTCAAATGCACTTCAAAGTATGTCAATATTTGGGAGGCTGGCAGGAATGGGAAAAATATTTACCATAAACAGGAGGAGGAATTAAACAGCCTGCCCTGAATGGTACCGCAGCTGACTGAGCTGGAGAGAAGGTGTTTAATACTGGTGTGACACCTCTGGCATTGCTTTACTCATCTCCTTAAGGTTCTATTGATGCCTTAGGATTTCAGCTTTTATATTTTTAATATATTTGTAATCCTGCAGTTCTTTAGTGTATAACTCCAAACTCCATACCCAGTGCTGGCTGCTGCTCTCCCATTTTGGGCAGACACAACAATTCCTCTCCAGGCTGGGAATCAAGGACACCTCACTGCCTCAGGCCCCAGGGATGGAAACAAAAGTGAGTTGGGGGAGCAAACTGGGGGTAAATTACTTCATTACCTGGAGCTGTGATTGGGAGATTAACCCCCAAAATGCAAATGGAGCAAACTTATCAAAGTGTGAAAACCTGTGACCCATCATCCATTTTTGGGTGCAGCCCCTGGGGGGCTTTGTCTGCCCTAAATGTACCTGAGGGTCCTTCAATAAATAGAACAGCTTTTTATTCCCTTAACTCTGTCTGTCCTCTATTTTTAGGTAGCCCCAAAAGGCATCACTACAGAATCCAAGGGTTTTACCATCAGGTCACTCCTTCCTGGCACCCCTTTATCTCAGTTCAAGGTCAGGCATTCCCAGCAAACTCCTCACTCTGTTTTTCCAGGTGTGACATTTCTGGCTGGGAACACATCGAGGCTTTTTGACAGCCCATCCCTTCCTCCCTCCTCTCCAGGAATTGCCCTCCAGAACAAGAACCTGGCACAGCTGATGTTGGCTCTGGAGCTGCTGGGAAGGCCCCTGGGCTTTGTGAGGATCCATGCTCGGTGCCTTGCTGTAATTTGTGGGAATGTGCTCCCCATATCCCCTGCATACTAATGATGTGCTATATGCAGAAGGCATGGATGGCATTGAGTGAAATATTTTTGGATGATCAAGAGGAAAAATGAGGAGCAGAAATGTAAGGAAAGATCCTTTCACCTGGCTGTGATCACAAAAATGTTGGTGAATGGTAACAGCAGTTTCTGCACCAATATAGACCCCATGGAACTCTGCAGGGATGGCTCTAATTTCAAGGTTTTCTCATTTGTATGGCAGTGACAATGATGGACAATGTCCCCAGCACATAAAATACAAGAAATAGAACTTAAAGACCAGATTTACCTGATTTCTTACATCTTATATTCCACCTAACCTTTCTACCTGTATTTCTTGGTCTAATCTAATATAACAAACAAACAGTATTGGAAGAGATTTACCATTTTTGCCTTTTTTTCGGGGGAGATATTAAGCTGTAAAGTACTGCTGCTGGCCTTTAATAAAAGGTGAAAATGCTGTAAATGACATTCAGTCCACTGCAAGACAGAGGAGAATGTAACTACCTGGTTCAGAAGAGTGAGTTAACTAATCTGGCATGTTTANGATTTAAGATTCTTCCAGCCCAAACCACTCTGTGATTCTATGATGATTTTATGAGACTGACATTGCATCCAAAGCTGCTTCTTTTGCCCTGCTGGGAAGCTGGACTGCTGTAGGTAGTGAACACTGTAAGCTTTTATGAGAGGATAACTAGGAAACAGCTTTTATTATTCCAATAAATACCATTTGCATTCAGACAGCACTAAATAATGTCCACAAACACACGAAAATAGAGTCACTGGCTGAGAGAGCTTGCAGTGGAAAAGACAAGTTTTATTTACTTTTTAGAAACCTTTTAGTTCCTTAAAGCAGCAAAATATGATTTCATAATTATTACCTTATGCTGTCCTGACATTTACATTACCATACAGTGCTGAAAGCCAGAAAATACCAACTGTTCTGCAGAGGATTTTGTTCTCTGCAGGGTAAAAAATCTATTAACTGCATTCAGACCTGTATATATATTATTTAAAAAAAAAATACACTGGTGGATTGCAGGATTGGGAGAGCTTGGATGCTGAACTCTGTGTGGAGTTGCAGAGTATGGATCAATGAATGAGGGTGGATTTGGAAAGGTTAAAGGGGTTTGATGAAGTCCCCTATTCCAGGGATAGGTGACCTGTACTCAGGAACTAGGCTGAGAGGGGGATGGAAAAATGGAACAAAATTTAAGATACATTCCTGGTTTTCTGTATTTCTTGGTGCAAAGGTCTGAGAACTCCTGGAAGTGTGTGTAGATCTGTATAATGATCAGAAATATTGCACTGCTCCATATTACCATCACTTCCTGAAATGTACACACTGTGCCCATGAAAGAGCATGATAAGGTGGGAATTAGAGCCTGGGACTTACTCCAAACCCTTTTATATCCCAAGCAAGGTCTCACCTGCAAGGCTCACCCAGAGCCCTGATTCTGCACAGAGATTTAATCAATCCCCTCCCAAACTCTGCATCCACTGCTCACCCAGTGACATTTAGAAGGGATTGGGAAGGGCTCAGAGCAGCACTCCTTTTCTAATTCTCACTGGACTGGTGAATTTAACCTGTAAATGTTAAATCCTCACTTTTGCTGCTCCTCAGAGCTGCAGCATTTCCCTCTCCAAGCTGTGCCCTGAGCACTCAGGGGAGAAGGGGCTGGAGCAGCAGCAGCTGTTCCAGCATGGCAAAGGGACATTCCCAAAGTCCAACCACCTGGAATTCATCTGCCTTGAGCCTGGTGCTCCCTCCTTACCCCTCATCCTCAGAAGTGAGGATGGAACAGGGATGGAACAAGGAACAGGGATGGAACAGGGATGGGAAAGGGATAGAACAGGGATGGAACAGGAATGGGACAAGGATGGAACAGGGATGGAACAGCCTCACTCTGCCTCTCAGCTTTGCCCAGACCTTCACTCATGGCACTGGATGGGTGCTATCACTAATTAATTCATTTCTCAGCAGATGATGGGGGTCCAAATATCTCATTCCTCATGGCTAGAAGCTGGGAATTACTGGCACAGGGTGCCCAGAGCAGCTGTGGGTGCCCCTGGATCCCTGGCAGTGCCCAAGGCCAGGCTGGACATTGGGGTTGGAGCACCTGGGACAGTGGGAGGTGTCCCTGCCATGGCAGGGGTGGCACTGGGTGGTATTTAAGGTCCTTCCATCCCAAACCATTCTGATAAAAATCACAGCAGCTCAGGATGAGGGATGCATTTCTGTATTCCACACAACACCTGGCTGGGCCAGGAGCTTGTTCCCCACTGTCCTGGCAGGCTAAAGCTCCATCCTTGTCCTCCTGTCACGAGGAGGTGCAAGGTTGTACCTCCCTGTCCTCAACTCCAAACGTGGCCAGGCAACGTGTGGCAGTTATCTTGAAATTAGAAAATAATTTAAAGCTGCAGTCCTGGCACTCCATCATGCTATGGAGAGGCCAGCACAGCCTCATTATAGATAAAAATCACAAATTAAGGTGTCTCCTCTCATTGACTGAAGAGTTTCCTTCAGAGATAATTCAGAACAGAAATCTAATTTTTGTGCTCTGAATTTTCCCTGTCCCCCTTCCCATCACTGTCTGCTCTGGCAATAATGGGAAATTATCCATGTCATCCACATCAAGCATCTCAGAACATCAGATTTGCTTGTCCTCTTTGTTTCTGGATTAATTATTAGCTGGATGGTCAGAACAGTAAATTTTGATGTTCCACTGTTTCCACAGCACTTCAGTGCTGTGTTTCTAATTTAGAAGCAATATAGAACTTTTTGAAAACAAGGATAAGTGTAATTTTCCTAAAAATAAAATCCTTAGGTTTACAGAGAAAATACCCCATCACAGGTACGATGATTTATGCAATTAAAAATACTCATGTACTATTAATAATTTTAATTTGCATGAGTATTAGGTCATTTTTATGTAATTAGCTGAAGCAGAAGGTTTTTTTGTCAATTAAACTAATTGTTTTTCACACTAGGTGTAGACTGAATATTGATCTTTTTTATTCAGCTCACTTACATAAGCAAATGAGATCTAATTGCATCCTTACCACATCATTACTCAGTTATTGTAAATTACAGAACATAGATTCTCTCACACAATAACACTTTCTTTGTGCTATTGCTGTCGAAGGGATGCTGCTTAATTTGGGAACTTCAAACTCTGTTTTCCATCTGTCGATTCAGGACAAATTTGCATTGTAGAGTTTGTCTCCTTAGTAGTTAAGAGAACGTTCAAGCAGAGTTTTAGAAGGATAAAGGAAATGCCCAAAACAACACCTTTGTCTTTCAAAAACCAGTCAGAACAGAGATCAGTCAAGCAATGACAGCTCCCACACACAAATCATGACAGGAGTTTTAGATTGAATAATTAATCTCATCTTTGTAAAGAATGTGTGCTTTTGGCTTAATGAAGGTTCAAAAACCCAAGGATTTTCACAGGTTTAGTTGGGAGATTTTTGCTTTTGTTGATTTTTTTTGTTGTTGGTTGGGTGTTTTATTTTTGTTTGTTTGTTGGTTTGTTTTCAATGCTGGGGCAGGGGAGCAAAAATCACTTGTTGTGTTTTACCTGTAGCAAATTCCAGACTCTCAACAGCTTTATTGAGTGTTCCACTTCACACTGGCTGATTTTATTATGGTGGGGTAGAGAAATTATAATCTGTGCCTGACCCTCACCTTGTCCCCAGCCCAGTGCCACCTCCAGGGATGGGAACTCCAAACCTCCCTGGACAGCCCCTTCCAGTGAATTCCATGCAGAAATTCCTCCTGCTATCCAACCTGAGCCTTCCCTGGCACAGCTCGAGCCCCTTGCCTGGACATTTTGCCTTTGGGACCTGAGCTGCTGTGCTGGAGCTGCAGCAGCCCCAGTCAGCCCCCCCTGCTCACTCAGCCATGGGGTTAATTTGTGCATTCTGTCCAAAATGAAGAAGTCTTCAAGGATTTATTGTTCCAGCAGAACTCTGAATGTTTTGCAAAGGAAACCATAGCAGTGTTTCTGCTGCAAGTCAGGCTGGAAGAAATGCTCCTGAAGAGAAGTCACTGGGAACAACAATGTGTCTTGATGCTGTACAAATTGCTTCCCTTAAAAAATAAGAAATGAACAGTACTTAGGCTTGATGGATTGTTTGTTCTCCTCACTTGTTAAAATTCTCTGGTGCTGAAGCTGAGCCATATGGAGCAGAGCTGTTGGTGTCAGAGCTCAGATGCCAGCTGCCTACATTCTTCTAGCAACCGCATCTGGATTTCTCAGTGCTCCAGATCAGAATTAAAAGCAAAAATGCTAATTTCCAAAAAGAAAACATTCTTTCCCCCACCAAAAAAAAAAAAAAAAAAGATGCTTCAGTCAGTGAAAGTGGAGGCAAAAGGATTCCACACAGTTGGCTGAGCTGCCTTTACTCATCCCATGGCCAGTACTTGCCCAGCAGTGAAACTGGGAGGTGAAATACATGAAATACATTCACTGTGGCATGGCCAGAGAGGGTTTGGGGCAGTGCATTTATTGCTCAGTGAAGGGGAGCTCCCAGCACTTGCAGAGTCAGGGAGAGGAGCTCAGCTGGCGAGCAGGAACTTGTTAAACCACCATAAAACAGTCGTGTTCAATCTTGTACCACGAGCCTACACAACAAGGTGGGTGGAAAGAAAAAAGCCCTTCAGAACAAACAGTCTACCATCAGCTAAATTTAACCACTTCAGCAGGATCAGAGCTGTGGGAAACACACTTCCCATGAGCACAGAGCATCTGGTGCAGTGAGTGAAACACTGGCTTTTTAAACATGTTCCCTAAGAAATGGGAGCATCTGAATTTAGGGGCTTGATCTGGATCTGCTGATTCTTAAAACTGCAAAGAAAGCCTTCCACAGCCCCAAGGAAAACATCCCACTCAATAGGGAATGGAACAAGAGGGAATAGCCCAAAGCTGAGCCAAAGGAGGTTTAGATTGGGTATTCAGGAAATTTCTCACTGAAGGGGTGGTCAGGCATTGGAAGTGCCCAGGGCAGTGCTGGAGTCACATCCCTGAAGTGTTCAAACAAAGTGTGGATGTGGCTCTTAGGGCCATGGTTTAATGGTGGCTTAAGGCTGAACTCAGTCTTAAAGATCTTTTCCAACCTTAATGATCTAAAAATTCATTCAGCTATTTAAGCCTATCCTGGAGAAATGTAATTCTTCTTTAGAACAGTGAGAACCACCTTCAAACCTAGTTGGGCAAGCCTGATAAAACAGACTGTCAACAAGCAGCAAATTCTTACCTGGTTCTAAAACATCTCAAACTTACCTGCTGTGCAATTTTACTTCTGTTTAATCAGAGCAGACATCAAGGTGATAACACAGTCCCTTATAAACATTGAATTTTTCAGCATTAGGGCTCTGCCTTCTTAAGGCACAAGAGCCACAGTGCAAAGGGCACGGTGCAGAGCAGAAGGACACACATTAATTTAAAAATACTCATTTATCCAGCAGCTTCAGGGGCACAGTAACACATTCAGTTTTCACTGCAGTGCCTGGGTTAGATACAATTCCCATCAATACCTGCTCTACTCCCCAGCAGAAGGAGGAAGAGTCCTTTGTTAGCAGCACACAAAAGCACTGCAAGTCACACCCAGCCCCACAGGGCAAAGTTTGGAATCTCCTCTCAAATACTGCACCGAGACAGACTTGGAGACACAAAATATCTGCTTGGAGAGATCAATGGATACTGGGAAAATTAGAATTAATTATCATCTGGTGGGCCACAAGTAGGATTTACTTCTTGATCTACCCCTCAGATGTCCAACTTATAACATATTCTTAATTTACACTCTGCACTGGAGTTTCTGGCTACATCCCTGCTTTGAATTTTGTTTCTTAAGACTCAAATATTGCTATCCTATAGGTATGGAAACCAACAGCAGCCATTTCACTATAGACATTTTAGCCAGCTACAAGATTTTAATTTCCAGCACATTAATTTCTGTTTATTCATCATTATTTTGCTCCACAGGGTGGTGATTTTGCATATTTCAGAGCCCAGGATGAAAACACATCTCAAGCCCAGCCTGACACTCAGACGGGATTGAGAGCAGACTGAAATCCTGCTCCTCCTTGCCTTGAGCTACAGTTTCAAACACCTTTCTACATATTCCCAGATTGTAAATAGAGAAGTTTCCTGTGAAATCTGAAAGCCTTTGCCTTTTTCTTTTTGCAGAAAGAACAAACTTTTGGGTACTGTTTGCTGCTTTGGTTTCAGGCACACTGGAGTAATGAACAGAGGGAGGGAGGAGGACTCTGAGCAGCAAAAATAATATCCAAAAAATAGGTGTAACACATTTGGGATCATCTCTGAGCAGCTGATATTGGTTACAGAGAATCAACCTTCATGAATATTTCTAGAAAATCATGTGATGTCTCTCTGTACCACTAGTAAATAAAAAGATAAAACCATTACCACTATTCAATTATTGGTGTAAATTAGAAATTAAGCAATAATGATTTAAAGCACTCTATCATTTTATTTCTCCTACATTTTAATGCTGAACATTATGATCTGGAAGCTCCTAAAGGAGGTGAAAACCTCAATCCATACTCCCCCAACATCTTTATATTTACCTCCACTAGAGTTAACACACTGAAAAAGTATCAATTTTACTCATTTAAAATATTTATTCCTAAGGTATTTTTAACCAGCTGTTGACAGAATACTCAACACAACATATAGGCAAATGTGCCAAGAGTAACTTTCTCCTTGAACAATTTCCTTTGCACACACAAAGTCTTCTCTGGCACCCAGAGGAATCCCAGTGCAGTCAATTAACACACAGCTGCTCATGGGTAGAAAACCCAGCCCTTTATGAATCAGCTTGCAATTTTCTTTTTATTCTATGAACAAAAGCAGAAATGTGAAGGAATGGGGAATGTCAGTGTCTGGAAAACAGCAGGAGTGTTTTTGTTTATGCAACAGGTTGAGGTTTCAGCAGGATAGCCTTTGCTGAAGTGCCTTATTTTAATGATCAGCAAGTAGAACATCAAAGGAATTTCCAATTATCTCTTGCTTTTATTAATATAAAATCAGTATCCTGTTTTCCAGAAAGTTTTGTTAATATCTGACGATACTTAGAAGTTTTTACTGACTTAATACTCAAGTTGATATTTCCCTTAGGAACCAACACTCTTTCTCTCTTGGCTTTTCTGAGCAACCTGGTCTGGTGGGATGTGTCCCTTCCCATGGTGGGGGACTGGAATGAGATGTCCTTTAAGGTCCTTTCCAGTCCAAACCATTCCAGGATTCCATGGTGATCCCATTAATAAGAACATTCCCATGTTTGTCCTGTGCTAAATCATTTTCTAACATTTATTTCCACTGGGTGAGGTGTTTATACAAAATCTTTGCCATCACATGTCACAGCACAAAGCTCCCTCACCATCCCCAGGTCTCTCTATTTCCAGCCACTCTGAGCAGAGCCAACTAAAAACGCCCCAAGTCCAAGAACTTTGATTAAAGTTGAGTTCAAACCTTGCTGGATTTTGAAAGGCTCTGGTTAATTGAATCCCCATCTACAAAACTCCTTCACACTACAGAATGCTTGGAAAAGAAGCAGCTCCTGGCTGACTTTAGAGAATAAATTCATAATACCCAACACTCTGAGGATGCTGCTGGGCACAATTCCATTGCAAACCCCACACCCTGCACTGCCCCAGGTCCATGGGGGGAACAGAAGGATGATACATGATCCAGAACAATCTGCTTGCTGCTTTTGGGGAGATCTAGCTGTGTCATCCAGGGCTGGCAGGAAGGTGCTCAGCCATGCACACACCACTGTCACACATTAAATCCCAGCTCCCTTCCCAAGGAAAGGCTCTCTGCAGCTCAGCTCCTGCTCCCAGCTCAGCCAAAGCCTTCAGTGATGCTCAGCAGCTTCAGAAATCCTGCCCAATCCTCCAGCTGCCGCTGGAATCTGCAGGAGCTGCAGGCACTCAGAGCTCAGCCCCCTCCTGCAGGGATCTTTGTGTCCCCTGCTGCTCCTCCACCCTTCCTGCTCCAGGAAATCCCTCCCAGGATGGGCTCCCTCCCATCCTGGCTCTGGGAATCACTGCCTGCCTCTTCTTCCACTTGTTGTTCCATCTGGGATCAATCTCTGCTCCTGGAAGAGGAAAAATTCCTCTGCTCCTCTTGCTTTCTATAACATTATTATCATGTTATTATATATATAAAAATGTATAATTGTGTTATTACAACACCTTCCCTATATCATTGCTTTATTTTATATCTATTATAAAATCTGCCATCAAATTTAATCCAAAGGTTTAGAAACTCTTTTGGATTGTGGATAAATTCTCACTCCAGACGAGGGGGAAAAAAATCCACCAAGTGGCTTCTTTTTTTTTTTTTTCTTTTCCAAAGACATATCTTCCATGATTCCCCTCCTTTCCACTTGCTATTACATTTAGGCTTGAATATAGATTAAGAATTAAAAGTGAAATGAACCCAGTAAAAAATTTACCTGCAGATAACAAGCTCAGACAAAAAAAGAGTTTCATTGGCTTTTTTTTTTTTTGTTCCCCATGTCTTGCTCCTTTTTCAATTTTAAAAAGTTAAATCTCCTGGAATGGTTTTTACAGTCTTTATGACTTCTTTAATGAGTCTTCAGAGTGATAAAAAGTACAATTAAAAACTATAGCTCCCTCAGTTAATTCAGATTTTCTCCTTGTGCCACGAGCACAATCAGCTTTATAATCCAGTTGATACACCTTTTCTAGGTCCTTAAAAATTCCCTAAGATCTTAACTTCAGGTCCACCTTCTACAAAAGAGTATTTGCAAGAGAGATGTTGGCTTTTCAAGGTAGAAATGCTGACAGAGACAGCAATGCTTCAGTGATTAAATTAGCAAAGGCGCTTATGTTGTGGGGTAACTCTCATGGATGGCTGGAGCTGTGGCAGAGAAGGTTTGGGTTGGATTTTTGGGAAAGGTTCTTCCCCCAGAGGGTGCTGGGCACTGCCCAGGCTCCCCAGGGAATGGGAACATTCCCAAGGCTGCCAGAGCTCCTGGAATGTTTGGAAAACCCTCCCAGGGATGCCCAGGCTGGGATTTGGGGTGTCTGTGCAGGGACAGGGTCAGGATATTCTGGGATTCCCACTTTTATCCCAGTCTGGAGGTCACATGTGTTTCACAGCTCACATGGGGCTTGCAGTCAGCCACCTCTGCACTGCTGGACTGTGCAGGTATTGAAAAGCTATTCAGTTATTGAGATGTAAAATCTCCAAAGATACCAAAGCTGCTGCAGAACATCATTTGAAGGAAGAATCCCTGGAGTAGAGCAGCACAGGTCACCTCAGGGAAGGGATTCAGGGTAAACCAGCTGCTCCCCTAATAATGAAACTGCCTCTGTTAATGGGGATTTAGGACAAGGGATGTAAAAGTGCTTGGCTTTGTTTAGAGAGTAACCAGAGAGCTGGAGAGTCAGAGTCCAGGCCAGGCTGGGGGTTTGGAGCACCTGGGATGGTGGAAGGTGTCCCTGCCCATGGCAAGGGTGGAATAAGATGGTTTGGAAGGTCCCTTCCAGCCAAACCCCTCTGTGATCCCATGAAGAGACCAAGGGAACTCCAAGGAGCCTGGAGTGATTGCCCATCCTCCCAGAGCAGAGCTTGGTGAGGAGCAGAGCTGTGGCAGGTGTGGGTGCAGAGTTTGAAGCTCAGATCATGGTGGGACACGTTTACACTGGCACAGCTTTGCTCAAGCATGAACAAATCATTCCCTTCCTTAAGGAGATGAGAAGGGATTGAAATGCTGGGGGTGGGCCCTGGAGGGCTCCCAGACCACTGCCTGCCATTAGACACCGAGCTCCTTAGAATAACAAACACACTGTTATTGCAGCTCTGCAGAGCCTTTCATCTCCTCTCAATGCCAGCACTGTACCTTCACCGTCTTTCTCATTAGAGCCCTTTCTTCTGCCTTCACTCCTGACTTTCCTTACACTGTTTGCACTTCTTTATTCTTGTTCCCTATCCATGTATCAAAACTGTTCTGTTGAAGAGCAAATGTCTGAGACTGAAGGGTTTTGAGCATCAAAAAGCACATTCGATACCCAGAAAGTGCAGCACAAAGGATTAAAAGAACTGAGTGATGCAGTGGAGATTAGAGAGAGCAGAGAATGCTAAAAGACACACAAAGAGTTCAGGAAAGCTAAAATCACTTCAAACATTAATATCCTTCTTTGTCCCATATTCTACAAAAACTGTTCTGTATCTCAAGCTTGAATCTTTTATTCTTTTTTATTTCAAGCACTTCTCTGATAAGATGAACATCCAAACTTTTTAAAATTTAATGTTGTTATATGGATATGGGTTAAAATATATATTTCAGAAATATAATACCCTGTGAGGACTTCTGTTAAACCAATAGTGAGTGCCTGAAAAACACAATCATGGAAGTTTTAGTGCTCAAGACCATTAGAGAAGAAAAAAGAAATGGGGCAGATGTAATCTTGGAAATGTGATGAGAGTACAAAGAAAAGTGGTTTGCATTTTTCCTCCTCATTTCTCTGTCAAAGAGCAGAGAAAAGAGATTTTACAGGCTACAACCACCAGTGGATGCTGTGACACAGAAGGATATCCATGAGATGTCTCCTTAAGGAAAGGGAGAAGGAAATGTTTAGGAAGGGGCTGTGGGGGGTTTGGTTGTTGTTAGTTTGGGTATCCTTGTTGCGTTTTTGTTTGTTTGTAATTTTTGTTTTTATTTCCTCCATGCAGCTGAAGATTTTTGTCACTTCCTGGCAAGTTTCACTTAGACATTGTCCAGCTGTTCTGGTTGTGATCTATCCATTACATCTACTGTGAGCAGGAAGAACCTGATGAAAAATTCTTCAACCTCAGAAAAAAACAAAAAAAAACCCCACAAAATCCAGAAACCAAAGCAAAACCAAGTGAAGGGATAAGAAGAAAACTGAAATTGTACAGAATTTTAAGGAACAACTCGAAATGTAGGAACTTCAGGAGATTTCAACTGCAATTTCTGCATTCACTAGAGTTTAAAGCAAAGAACATGAAATGAGGTGCTGGAGCAGACAGGTTTGCAGTGGATCCAGCTCAGTGCACAGCATTAATGTTTTCCTTGGAAACTTCTAAAGATATTTCACCTGGGATGAAGGATGAACAACAACTCCCAAGAACGTCATGTAAATGCAGAAAGAATTTTTTTTGTTGTTGTATACCTCGAATTTATCTTCTCTGCTTCTAAAAACACAGTGAGGCCATTGCCATTATTTCCTGCCATGGAGCACGGTGAGGAAAATGTAATATTCCAGGCAGAACATGGGCTTGGATTGATTCATCACATCCCTTTGCTTGGAATGAAAAGGACACGTTTGTTCTCACCAGGGGAATGGGAAGGTGCCGGTTCCCCTGGCAACAATCGCTTAAGGACTTTTCTCTCTTTAATCATGCAAATTCTGGGCAATTTGGGACAACTGCAGTAGGAAGGTTCCACTCTGAGCTTGATCACTTGAAGAACAATTTTCACAGTCACACGAACTCAGTATTTGTTGCCCTTAAGCCAGCAAGGGTTAATTAAGAACCCAGTCCTGCATCTTGACTCCCTTTTGTTTCACAGAATCATTAAGGTTTGAAAAGAGCTCCAAGATCACCGAGTCCAACCTCCCATGAATGCCACCACTGCCACTAAACAGCATCGTTCTCCTTTTAAATAGCCCTGAAATAGCTTTTAAATAGCCTTTAAACAGCTCTTAAATAACAAAAATCCACATTCTGGTCAATGTGAGTTTGAGTTTATAGGACAGTAAAGTTCTGAGTTGTTTTAAATTCCTAACCCGTGCCAGCACTTGTCTAATTGTCCCTTATTTCTCCTCTAAATCCAAATAATCTGCTTTGGCAATGGAGTTGGGGATTGTTTAAAAGGGGTAAAACCCTGCTGAGTTGCTTGTGTGTTTTATTAAATAGTAAAACCCAGAGGTACAAATGTCAGTTCTACACCCAGAATTCAGAAGTTTCAAGACAGATATGCGAGCCTGGAAATGTAGCTCGTAATTAGAACTAGCAAAGACTCTTTCATCCCATTAAACATCACCTCCATCCTATTTTTCCAATATCATGTGATTATGTACTTCATTAAGGCAATTAGAGAATATTTATGAGCAGTCCCCTGTCTCTCCAAGCACGGCTGCTGACTGGGGGTAGGGGGAAATCTTATTTCCAGCTCTTCCAAAGCTTCTTTTCCCTTCTTTCTGTATTTCAAAATATTTTAATTAAATCCCTGGGCACAAGTGGATATGATTTAGAAGGCAATTCAGGTCTTTAGGCCTACACAGATGTCACTTAAAATCATCTTTGAAGGATGACTTCAGAAACAACTAAAGCACCATTAGAGAGTAAATTGGAGGTGCAGGAGTAACAACCTCGATTATTTTGACAGCGTTCAAGTCAAACAGCAGCTACAAGGAATGTCTGCCCATTAATGCTGATCAGCATTCAGCAGAAGAACTCATTAGAATATCAGTCAAGCTTTTTGAACTTTTTTTCAATGAAAAAGCCTCGATACAATGAAGAATTTGTGAGATGCAGATAAAAACATGAATTTTCATAAAGCACTAAACATGTAGGAAATGAAACTGATTCACAAGGTTAAATATGTCTGCTGAGATCCTTTCGCATGTGGCTCTGCTCTATTGAATTATTTGCAAGAGGTGTTTGATGGTTCTTTCAAAACTGAATGGTGCAGCAAGCAGAATCTTGAAGTTAAGATGAAATCAAATATAAAACAAGATAAAATTCAGCTGCTGTCAGGTCTCTTTGCAAATTGAAACTTGATTTAGTGGCACGAAGAGGATGGAGTTTTTTCACTGAGTTTTGAGCAAATCTGGATCCAGTTTAGAGCAGGTGACTGTGGGAGGCAGCAGGGCTCAGTCCCCCCTGCAAACCCCACACTGGGGCAGCTCCTGAGAGCCCAGAGGTGATTTAGCAAACTCTCTTTAGCAAGCACCCCATTTTTTTTTTTTCAGTAGATGCTTCCCATAGTCCTTTATGCCCATGCCAGCTGGGTCAAGTGTTATTCTCTCTGATTTCTGTGACTACTTAAACAACTTACTGCATTTTCCTTAAACATGCAAAGGGTAAAGGCAGTGCAGAATCTGCATAATTGTGGCATTTTGTCGTTGTGAACGTGCTGCTGACAAAACTTGGAGTAGATAATGAAATTTTTAGAGATTATATAGAAGGAGGCAGGAATTCAGAGGTAAAGGTAACCTAAGGTTTCGTTGCTTCTACAATTCTAATTCCTGCGTGCTGTGACTTTCCAGATATTGTCACCGGGGTCATTAATCCCAAAGGGAAATAACCAGGATTCTGCTTCCTGTGGCTACATTTCCTCTCATTACCTTATAAAAGAGAATTGGCAGAGTTTTTAACCTCGGGGGAATTAGAATTGCTACCCAATGCAGAGGAAAACACACGGGAATACAAAGCATGACACAGCCCCAATTTAACAGTGACCAGGTCTGTGAGTCCAAAACTGAAACTTCATTGTTACAGCGAGCCCCCAAAAGCCAAACAGAACCCCAGATCCTTGAGGAACCCAACCCCACCACCCACTCTCTGTCCCAGTCCCTCCTGGTGCTGAAATTCCCAGTGCCCTCAGCTGGCTCTGAGTCTGTGGGGTGGAGCAGGGGGTGGTTAATCCTGCCCAGGGAATTGGTTCATCCTGCCCAGGGAATTGGTTAATCCTGCTTTTCCCTACAGAAATCCCAGCCTGCACATGGTCACAACCCCCTGGTGCAGTTACAGCACAGGGTCAAGGATCTTCCTCTCTCTGCTTTCACATCACTTGAGGAAGTTTTGTCTGTAAGAGAGCAAGCCGTGCAAGGGTTTGGATGTGTCTTTCCTGCCTGGAACTAAAATAAAACATTTTAATTTTTCATTTGTTAATGAAGTCTTGGGGCCATCTGAGGCAGATTCCTTGAGCTGCAGGGAAGGGAGGTGGTAACACAAAGGGCTGAGCTGCAGGGAATT
The DNA here is from genome assembly GCA_013397375.1 of Toxostoma redivivum. Lineage (NCBI taxonomy): Eukaryota > Metazoa > Chordata > Aves > Passeriformes > Mimidae > Toxostoma > Toxostoma redivivum. The sequence goes on from VXBI01010429.1 coordinate 426,379, forward strand.
GTTAGAAATGCTCAGAACTGGGTCCTTGGGCAGAGATGGGACAGTGGAGTGGCACAGGGTGCCCCTGGATCCCTGGCAGTGCCCAAGGCCAGGCTGGACAGGTCTTGGAGCAGCCTGGGACAGTGGGAGGTGTCCCTGCACATGGTATAGAGTGGCACTGGATGAGCTTTAAAGTCCCTCCCAACCCAAACCATTGTGTGATTCTAGGATTCAATGATTCTAATAAACAATTTAACAGGTTTATGGAGGTGCTGTTAGTTGTATTTTTACTCCTCTGCTGTTGAAACTGCTTTGTGGAAAAGAGCAGAAATATCAGAGGATCAGGCGAGGAAAATGCCCATTGCCCACAGCCAGGATGCTTCACCTCTCTGGGTTAATTCTGAACCCCAGCCTGGTAACACTGCTCTAGAGTTTCTCAGGGAATCAGAGGAGGCAAACTTTTCTCATTCCTTGCTTTTCCTTCAGCAGGAGCAGAGCATGTGTCTGCTTTTATCAGTCAGCCCATCCCAAGGGGACCCAGCGGGTCCAGGTGACACTTTTGGGGGAGGCTGGCACCAGCCTTGCCCCTCCCTTAATAACCTGCATTTCTTTTCCTACGGATCTCTTCACTTCCAGCATCCTCTCTTCATCTGAGCTGCCTTCTTAAGCTTTTATACTCGAACTGTTGTGACAGAGGGGAAAAAAAATACAGGAATATCGGGGTTTTGGGCTCATCTAAGTGCACATTTGAGTGTCAGCCTGTGTGCTAAGTTGTGTTATTGAATCTCTGAATTGATTTTGGTCTGCAGCAGAGTTAAACTTCCAGGGAGTCAGCTGAGACAGGCTAGAAAACTTCTCTGGAAGGAAAAAAAAATAGAAGTTCCATAGGGAAGCCTCGGGGTGGATTGTGGAGGCAGGGTCGGGCTCATCTCTGCAGCCTCCTGAGAAGGACAGGTCCGGTGACCACCCCCGGTCCCAGCATCACCCCGGCTCAGCATGGAAGCGACATTCTAGTGCAACCCAAAAAGAGAGAAAAAAAACCAAACAAACAAGTATAAAACTTCTTTTCCCCCTAGATCTTCACAAAATCTATCAAGAAACAATAAGAACTTTCTGTGCTAGAAAATCTAGAGCAGCTTAACTCTCACTTAAGCAGTAAATTTCCTAAATACCTTAAAGCAGAGAATGGCACCGAGATTGCCTGCAAATCAGCTGGCACTTTGTGGAATATCTGTTTTCCCAAGAGCTCAGGCTATTAATCTGCTGGGTAGTTAGCAGCTTATCTCATTCTTATCTCCAAAACACTCTCCAAACCTGGCTGTAACATTTAACTTCTCTAATCACCGGGGGTTTTAAGGGTGAAATCCAGGCAGAGATAACAGCTGCCAAGTGCCACATCACACCACAATTCAAGGTGAAAAAAGCTTCTCTGGCAAAGCAGAGATGGAACAGGGACTAAAAAGGAAAAGGGGTGGATGATGAGGAGGTGGTGAGGCTGCCCCTGGATCCCTGGAAGTGTCCAAGGCCAGGATGGACATTTGGGGCTTGTCCAGGGACAGTGGAAGGTGGCAGGGATGGAACTGGATGATCTTCTAAGCAATTCTTTTGTTTGGTAAAACAAAAAAGAAATTAAACTTTTTTTTTTTTTTAAACAAAAATGAAAACTAAAATTTTATGGCCACGGTTAATAACTCACACCTCCTGTGGCTTAGGCCAGTCAAGACCTCAATTAAGTTTTTAATTGCTACAAGTCCGTAGAAATCAGTCTTCACTCTTAATTTGCATTAAAATGGGGTGTTTGGGTACCTGCACTGAGGGAACCCCCTTGGCTGAGGTTTCCCAGCCCTGACAAATTGCTCAGCAGTGCTGGCAGTGACTGATCAACACCAAGCACAAGAACCACAGAACATCTCCTAAGGACACCACTCTGGTGAGACTTTTCAGACTCAAAATAGCAATTTTCCCCAGAGTTTCCCAAACCAGATGTTTCAAGTTCAGCAGGAGTTGTTGACTGTGGTTGTAAAGTGTTGGCAGCTTTGGAGTGCACCCTTTTCCAACAAAATGAGAAATTATTTTGAAAACGTTCTTAAAATATGGGGCAAAGATGGAGAAGGGGAATAGGGAGGTTTACATCAGCAAGGCCTGTGGTTGAGTTTTGCTTTTTTCTCTCTGGATACCCAGAGGACCCTGAAAACCTCATGTTTTTCTTACCTGAGATGGAGAATATTCAAGGTCAGGTCTCTTCCACCAGTAACAAAGGCTGGATTTGAACCTGGTTCCCCTGTAACCTTTTGTTCCTGAGGATTTGGGGAGGACTCTCCCTCTTTGACCAGAGGTTCTCCTACAGGAGCATAAATGCCCAGAAAAATAGATGCAGAAAAAAAAAAAAAATAGATGCCTTCAGAAAGGGCGCTCACACAAGAGAATCTGTGTCTTTCTTTTTACTTCTTGCTGCTTCTAACAAGGTGAATAAGGGATAACAAAAGTTTAAGTATCTGGAGATCAGCCTCTGATGTTCTCATTTTATTTTCACAATATTCTTTGACTTCAAAAAAGAAGTGAAAAGGTGAATAAAAAGCTGGGAAACTTCAGTTCTTCGTTTTCTGCGTATTAATGGGAGCACCACAGAAGATTTTTCATTTTCAAAAAATACAAATTAATGTTCAAATCTTTCATTTCCTTTGTTGGGACAGATGATATGACATTTTGTCAGTTACATATGCAAATAGGTGCGGTGTATTGTTTGAATTCTCAATCATCTGGAGAGTAAATGCTGCTGACATTGAACTTTCAATACTGTGTTATTAAAAACTCACACTTTGGGGTAGCAAAAAAGAGATTTTTTTTTTCACTTTGTGTACAAGCTGTGCTTTTGTTCCCAGCAGCCAAGCTAATAGTGTGGGAGGGGGGGGAAGGAAAAAAAATAAAATCTTGATATTTTTTCTTTCAGAAAAAGAAAAGGCAGAAAGAATAGGGCTGGCTTAGAAACTTGTATATTAAATTCTGAGGTCTAAAGGCAAACATGCCTTTAACTTCACACTGAGCAGAACGTGCTCATGCTGCTTTGGCATTTATCACACGTTTGACAGTGAAGGAGCTGCTGAATCCCAATTAGGGATGGGAAGATTTCCCAGGGTCCAGGCTTTTTGAAGATTTTTTTTTTTTTTTGCAAACTCGCTGCTTATTCAAACTTTATTAAGAATTTTAGGTAGGACTTCTCCTCTAAAACTGGTCACAGAATATCTGAAGCTCTAAAAACCCTCTTGGTACCAGAGCACAAAGGTTAGAGCCAGCACTTCTATTTCCCTGAACACTTCTGTTGTCCCCTAATCATAAACCTGTAATTCAACACAGAGATAAGAGAAGCTGGAAAAACTGAAGCTAAAGGTCAGATTGAGCAGATTGAGGTCTGCTGGGAAGGTGGGGTTGGATTCCTTCTGGTGGGTCTGGATGTAGGCAAGGAGTAAAACCCTGAAAGCAAGGGAGTAACAGCAGCATCCTACTGGGAATGCCCATCCCTGGAGTGTCCAAGGAATTCCTGATGTGGCACTCGGTGCTCTGGGCTGGGGACAGGCTGGGGATGGCCACAGCTGGGATTCAATGGTCCTGGAGCTCTTTTCCAACCTCAGTGATCCTTTGACCCTTTGAAATTCCAAAGGGGATGGTCACAGGTTAGACTGAATGGTCCTGGAACTCTTTTCCAACCTCAGGAATCCTGTGACCTTTTGAAACTCCAAAGGGGATGGTCACAGCTTGGATTGAATGGTCCTGGAGCTCTTTTCCAGCCTCAGGGATCCTGTGACCCTTTGAAATTCCAAAGGGGATGGTCACAGCTTGGACTGGATGGTCCTGGAGCCCTTTTCCAGCCTCAATCACTCTGTGATCCTCTGAAACTCCACAGGGGATGGGCACAGCTTGGACTGGATGGTCCTGGAGCCCTTTTCCAGACTCAATCACTCTGTGACTCTTTGAAACTCCAAAGGGGATGGTCACAGCTTGGATTGAATGGTCCTGGAGCTCTTTTCCAACCTCAGGGATCCTGTGACCCTTTGAAACTCCAAGAGTCTATTGCTGAAACAAGACAATAGCAGATTTTGGGTTAAAGATGATGACTTGGATTCATTTCACCTGACTTCACTCAATTACATGTTTAGAGCTTAAACTGCTCATGTGTTTCCTTTCACAGTGAAAGTGTTTTGTTCTGGGGGAAGACACGAATAAACCCTCCAGGGGGATTTGTTCCACCCTAAGATGATCTGCTCTGTTCAATGCTTCACTCTCTGCTGAGCAGGGCAGGGTGATTCTCCTGGTTTCACCTTCATTGGCATAAATCTCGATTAAACCCCTTTAAATCCTCGATATAAAACCAATTTTTAAAATTGAGTACATTTTTGTAGTAAATAGATTTTTTTTTTCCAAAAGGAATATACCTCAAAAGGCACCAAATCCAACACAAGAAAGCTGAAAAATTTATATCTTGAATATTTAACCATTTTACCTGGGAAAGAAATCCCTCCACAACTCTTTCAGATAAATTTAAGAAGGATTTTGAAAACATGCAAATATTGATTAGAGCTAAAAATCAGAATTTCTGTTCAGCAGGGAATTATGAAATGCTAATTTTTTTTTACATTCCAGTACAAACTGCTGAAGCATCAGCATATTTCCACATATGCCACATTTTTATTAAGAATTTAATTAACAGTTTTAATTAAAAATACCAGTGTCTGGCTGGATAAATGTAAAATAAGTGGGATGATGAAAAATGATACCAATAAATAATTTTAAAACTTAGTAAACCCGTCTCCAAAGCTGCACTGAGGAATGTTTTGATGATCTCTGTAATCAGGACATTCTTTTCTAATGGTCTATAGCGATTGCTTTGTTTTAGACTTTATATATTTTTATATATTTTATATTTTTTTAATATTTTCCATAGAATCCCAGAATGATCTGGGTTTTATGGGACCTCAAAGCCCCCCCCAGTTCCACTCCTGTCAGGGACACCTTCCACTCCAAGCCCATCCAGCCTGGGATTGAACACTTCCAGCAAAATGAATATCACAAAGGATTGACAGAATTCCAAGAAAACCTTTCAAGGTACAAATTCACAGAGAAATAATAAATAGAATTTTAAAGGCATTTAGAGAATGATAATAGAGAATCCATAAGTGAGTCTGTGCCTGAGAACTGGACACAGAAGGCCAGTGGTGACACACAGGATTAACCTGTGCCATTACATCACCTAGTGCATTTCTAGAAGTGCTTTTCCCAGGAACATTCTTCCTGCACCAGTTTCTCCATGTTAAAATTCCTCATAATTCCTGCCAGTGCATTCATTAGGCTTGCAGCAAAAGGGAAAGAGTGGTTGTTGCTGCTCTCAGCATCACACTTCCATCTCACTTCCTAGGCTCCAGCTCCTGCCCTGACCTGAGTGCTAATATATTTTCACACTGCTCAGAGTTGCACTTTTCTCAATGAAGCATGACCTGCTTGTTTGCACCGGTGTGTCCCAGCTCACCCTGCACGGCTGGCTGTGCTCACAGCTGTCAGTCACACCTGGGCTGGGACAGGCAATTTTGGAGCAAAGCCTCCACCTGCAGTCAGTGGTGGGACTTAAAGTGCTTATGGAGACATGAGAAGGGTTTGATCCCAGCCTTTCCTCTGGGCCCAATTCCAGCACCTGGATTCAGAGATAATTCCTCTGCAAGGAGCTCCTGTGAGCTCAAACTGGATCTTTTATCATCAATATTATGAGGTTAGAGGTAAGTGGATCTTTGAGGTGATGCAGGAGGGTAAAAGACAGGAACATTCCCATGGCATGTACCTTCCAGGATGGGAAGAAAAGCATTGTCTGACCTTTACTTCCATTGCTAGACCTGGATGGAGACCAGAGGGAGGAGGGATGAAGGAAGGTTAATGGATCTCCAATGCTGCCAACTCCTTGAATGCAGGATTCTCTGAAATTGGCTTAAAACTGAAAGAGAGTAGGTTTAGATGAGCTATTAGGGAAAAAGAAACAAATCTTCCCTGTGAGGGTATGCAGGGCTGGCACAGGGTGCCCAGAGCAGCTGTGGCTGCCCCTGGATCCCTGGCAGTGCCCAAGGCCAGGCTGGACATTGGGGCTGGAGCACCTGGGACAGGGGAAGTGTCCCTGCCATGGATGGGGTGGGATGGATGATCTTTAAGGTCCCTCCCAACTTTAATGATTCTGGGATTCTATGAAACCATGAGACACCTTTCCAAGCAGCACACCTGATTTCAATATTTCAGCTCTGTGCAGCTCAAGCTCGTTTGCTTTTCACATTGAAGTTGTTGTTGGTGGGCTAAGATGAAAAACCTGCTGGTTTTACACAGCCCCAAGGTTCCCTGGGTTATCTCCAGCCCATGGAGCAGGAGCTGTCCAGCCACACACACAGAGTGAGGAACAGAGGCAGTGGCTGAGAATCAGTGCATCCCAAGGCTCATTCTCTCCAGGTAATGTCTTTTATTATGATTAGAGCTGGGGGATCCCCATGGCACACTGCAGTGCTGGGCTGCTCCACTGGAAAACAAAGCCCTGGCTCTCTCCAAGAGGAGCTGCACCAGCGGCTCCCTGGCTGATCCTTGGAAACTCTGGCTGTGCTGGTCCTGAGACCACAAGAGAGAAGAATTCCAACTGCAGAGGAGCCAGAAACCTTCGGGGCTTTAATATCGGTTAGAAGGGCTTTAATAAAAAATGTGTCCAGATAAAACATTTGAATTTGATGGACAAAAAGATCTTTAACTGGCACGAATTGGCACTGATCTCTACTCTCCGGTGGAGAATAAGTACTATAAATGTCCTGTAAATGTCCTGTAAAAACCCTCTTCTCCACAGTGACAAACAAAAGCAGGGTGCAGTTAACTCTTCTTTGAATAGATCTTGAAGACCCTTCATGATAAAATGAAATTCCTGGCTTTGAAAGTTCCAGAAACCTGAAAGTCTTCAGAACTAAATTTATCAGCATAGCTTTGAGAAAATTATGGAAAGTTACTCTTACTTCTCTTTCAAAAGTAGATTTGTTTTGCTCATGTAAATGAATCCCTCGTGCCCAGTTTCTTGGAAAACTACCTGCTTCCCAAAATAGTTGTTTGCTTTCTTTTCTACAGTGAATAAATAGCATGCATCATCAAAGAAAATTGCCTTTTCAATTGAATTAGAAACAGCAAAATGAGGCACGGTAATGATGAATTCCATTAAAACAAAGACTGCTGACGTACAAGGTCAAGGAAAAGTTTCCATAGTAAAAGTCAGCTCCTTTATGGGATATGAGAGGCATTTCCTCTTCTCCTGTCACTCTCATGGTCACTTGTACCTTCCTAGAAGAACGAATTTAACTCCAAAAATAATCCCTGTGGTTTGAAATTTTAAATTAGTCTGGAATGAAAACCTAATGTGCCAATTGAGTGTTCAATTTCTGGTTAATATTTCAGAGAAATGCTGTTAAAACACTACTGTGGTAACAAAATAATGCAGGTTCTGGGAAGAAGATTTGTTTCTTATTAGCTGGACTAGAAATTAATAAAATAAGCAATAATTTCCTGTTCTTTTCACTACTGCTCAATTTGAATGGATTTTATCAAAGCCAAGTGCAATATTCTCTGGCTTCTGCTTATGTTTATCCACAAGAAAGACACAAGACTGCAGCACAATGGGGGAAACAGAAACTCTCTCCAAAGGCAATCTGTAACTTTGGAAGTTTGTGAAGTCTGAAAATGATGTTTGCCATAAATCTCCAGGATCTCTCATGAGCCAGCAGCACACAAGATATGTTATGGGAAGTCATTTTGGAAATGCATCTTCATTGATTAGGAGTTTTAAAGAACATGGGAATTCATTATACAAGTAACTCGGAACCTTTAGTAGATAAATCTTCTCAGGACTGAAAATTTATATTGAGACGTCCAGGAAACCTAAAGGTGATTAAAGACTGACTAGAAACAATGTAGGGAGCCTTTCTTGAAAATAATTTTGTTCTGCTACAAGTCATTTGTAGCAGAATGGAGAAGGTGGATTAGGAGAAATCCTGAAAAGTCGCCCTGCTCTGCACACTGCTCTGTTCAGAGAGAATACAGATCAAGCTGCACAATTAGTTCTCTTGTGAGTGCCTGAACTCCTTTGATTCAGCTGATGATGGAATCCTCCTTGGATTCCTGCTGGATCAATAGTGGCAGGCATGCCCAGGACGATTCTGCATCAAACAGCTCCATGCCCTGGGTGCCAGCAAAGTGTTCAAAAAGGCTCAGCACACACAGCTGGGGTTGATGTTTGTAAATATGTAAAGCAACAACAAAGCCAGTTGCAGTTCTGAAGCTTCAATATAAAATTATTTATATTTACTGAGTCACTGGCAGGAGTTGTTTTCAAAGCTTTGCTGGTAAAGAAGAGGGGAGGTTGTACTTCACCAATTTCATATGAAGATTTTTTTAAAACAGAGTAGACATCTGAAAGTTCAAGGGAGAAAACCTCATGTCCATTGCCCCTTCAGGAGCCAAACTCTGCCTCCACCATGAAGCCATTTGCTGTCACTCAAGGGCTTCAGTGTTACAACCCACAAAATTCAGGACAGAAAGTTTCACCCCATTTTTGTATCATTTATGATTAGAAATTTTCAGGGTGATTGATCCAGGTGGCTCAGAACCCCAACTCCCTTTAGAAAATCACAGAATCATTAAGGCTGGAAAAGACCCCAAATCATCCAGTCCAGCCTTTGACCAAACACCTCTGTGGCCATGGAACCATATCATGAAACACCACATTTACCTGGGCTATTTTAACATTTCCAGCAGTGGGGATTCCACCATTGCCTGCTCCAGGGAATGTTTAACCACACTTCCAGGGATGATTATTTCCTGATATCCAACCTGAACTTCCCCTGGTGCAGCCTGAGGCTGTTTCCCCTTGTCCTGTCTCTTGTCACCTGGGAGCAGAGTCCAGTCCCCACTGAGGTTTGCCTGCACCCACCTGTGTATATACAAATATATCTGAATTTTTGCATCTTAAGTTATTTTATAGATGCTATTAGATTTAGCTTCATTTTATTGGAAGAAAAATGACATAAACAAGAGGCTTGTATTGTCTTTACCTGATCAGACAGCTCTCAGCAGCAAGCAGCCAACTTTGCAAAAGTCATTTAGTCTGTGGTATTTATTTTTATTGTTTGCATTCAATTAATGGGAGCTTAAGATTTCCTTACTGTTTGGATAGAACTGAGTAAATCCTGGTCCTGAAAGCCCATTTCAGACAAGCCCCAACAAGACATAAATCAGGAGTCAATAGCATCATGCTGCACTTTTTCAAATCCCTCTGAATTCTCACTCAGAGCACTCAGGTTTCTGTCTCAAGTGCCACATTTTTAACTCTCCCTCCTCTTACCTCACATATTGACACCATTCATTTCACCACTTGCTAATTAAATCAAATTAGAGGAAGGCTTGATATTTGATCTACTTGTGGATTAGCAAGAAAATAAGGCTCCAGCTATGACAAGAAGTTGCAAGGCAATTTTCATCCTCCAGGTAAGCCCACTTGAGTCAATCATGTTACTCCTATGCTTAAAATCAGGTGCAGATCCTGTCTCTGCAGAGTTATGGCTTGGATCTGCTCACAGGTTCCATGACAATGGTCAGTAAATTAGGAGCAGAACATGCCAATATAAATATAGACATAAATATATTTCTTTTTTCAGAAATATATATCATTTTGCCTCTTGTCCTTTGTTATGATAAGTGAAAGGAATGTTTTAATAATTTACTGTTTGATTAGTGAACTTAGGTTTTTTTTTCCTCACTTGAAATACTGCATCAATTTATAGTCACTGTTATTCTCTCTCCTTTTGCTGAGAAGTTTGCATCACATGCTGAGAAATAAATACTGTGTGTTGTTAATCCATCCAGCAGCAGATGCCTGATAGAGACTCGCTCTGTAAATCAAAACATGAACAAAAGCAACTCTGAGCACTGCCAAAGACACAGTGAGGTAAATATCTCATTTTTCTTTTAGAGACTGAAGACTTTGGGCCAAATCTCAAACTTGCTTGAGTCTCCTGAGCCCACAGGAAATTCCTGCCTGGCTCTTGTGTTTTTGCACTCTTTGTAAAATTCCCATTCATTGTTTTCCAGTTGAGAGAAGCACAGAAAGATGGAATGGTTTGGGTTGGAACTGACCTTGAGGTTCCCCAAGGGCCATGGGCAGGGACACCTTTTGCTAGACCAGAGCTCCATTTGACCTGCTCTTAAAAATTACCAGTTCTTGACAATTATGATGTAAATCCCAGTCCCTTTATAATTTTCCTTCCTGCTGGAGCATTAATGCTCAGTGTGAGATATCCAAGGATTTTTTTTTAAGCCTTTACACATTCCAAGGCTCTTCCCCCAGAGGGTGCTGGGCACTGCCCAGGCTCCCCAGGGAATGGGAACATTCCCCAGGCTGCCAGAGCTCCAGGAGAGTTTGGAAAACCCTCCCAGGGATGCCCAGGCTGGGATTTGGGGTGTCTGTGCAGGGACAGGGTTTGGATTTGATGATCCCTGTGGGTCCCTTCCCACTCAGGAGATTGTATGATTCTATTGGAACAGGACAGCACACTCAGATTTCCCCATTTTTTACAGCTCCAGTTTTATGGGAAACAACTACCCTTCACCACCATTTACTTCCTAATAAAACGAAACTTTATCTTTCTATCATCTCTTCCTCTGGTCAGGCTTTACTCCAGATTGTGCTGATTCCCATTTATTAGCAGCACCTTTTTCACTTGCCACCCCAAAGAGAGACAAGCATTTATGTCACATTCATCACACCAAATAAAAGTGGTACCCAAGCTTATCTCTGTTTACTCATTAAAAACACAGATTTGCTGCTGCTATAAGGGTGATAGTAAAAAGAAAGGAGACAAGGAAAGGATTTGGAGCACGTGCCAGAGATATCACCCATGTGAATCAGGGCTGGCTGTGACTGCACCTGAGGAAATTGTGTAGCACAGCCTTTGATCCTTTGATTTGGGAGCTTTCCTTTCCTTCAAGGATTCCCACAGAAAGCAAAACAAAACTCTAAAACTCGCCAAAGGCAGTTTTCTTTTATTATTCATAAGTGGTAGATATTACCAACAGTGGCTCCATAAACTGGGAGAAGGAAAAAAAAAAAAAAACTTTTCTCAGTCCCATCTGTGTAGTAACATTTTATGAGAGATCTATTACACACATTTATTCAGGAGTGAGAAAACGGCGACATAACTTTAAAATCCACTTATCGGGGGGGGAAAACCAGGCATAATAAGCTGCATTTGGGAGGGAGGGAAAAGGGGAGGTTGGGAGGAAATGTGAATAAACATCCCTGTCCGGGGGATACTCGTTGTGCTCATGCTCCATCTTAATTCAAATCATCTCACACGGCTCCATCACGTCAGCCCACGAGGACCAGGAATGTGTATCCTGCTCTCCCCGCTTTATATCCAGAACAAATCTATTTCACAGAGCTAAATGTTGCTGCTGGTCTGGGAATATTTGTTAAATGGCTATAATGTGATACAGTTAAGTTATTTACTACTTGTGACTGGGGAGAAAATTGAGGTTTGTGAAGTGCTACATTGCGAGAGCAGGAAAAGTGCATTTATGAAAATAAATAGTTCGGTGCTCCTTTGACATTCTCTGGTTTTCACAGAGTAAAAACAATGCATTAATATGCTTTTAATGTCATCTAGATGGGTGAGAATGCAAAGTTATTCATGTGGGAGGGGCGACACAAGCAAATTACTACACTTAGTAAAACCCATCATTATTGTACACTGATTTTTTCCACAAGTGCCAGAAAAATTGTGTTGGTGCAGCTTAAACCAAAATGCTGTGCTGATCCAATTTTTATCAGTAAAAAAAAAAAAAAATCTCTCTCTAGTGTCACCGCTTGTTGGGCTCAAAATCTCACCAGAATGCAAGAATATAAAGAGAAGGCAGAGTCAAAATCCATCAAGCCCTGAGGGTGCTCCAGGGCCTGGTATTGATTCTTAAGATACCACAGGATCCCAGAATGGTTTGGGGTGGAAAGGGACCTTAAATCCCACCCAGTGCCACCCTGCCATGGCAGGGACACCTCCCACTGTCCCAAATCCCAGTGTCCAGCCTGGCCTTGGGCACTGCCAGGGATCCAGGGGCTGCTCTGGGCACCCTGTGCCAGCCCTGCCCACCCTCCCAGGGAACAATTCCTGCCCAAAATCCCATCCAGCCCTGCCCTCTGGCAGTTTGAAGCCATTCCCTGTGTCCTGTCCCTCCATCCCTTGCCAGTTGTCTCTCTCCATCTTTCCTGTATCCCTTTCAAGGTCACTCTGAGCTCACCCCAAATCTTCTCCTGTGCAGGTGAACACTCCCAGCTGTGCCAGCCTTTCCTCCCAGCAGAGCTGCTCCATCCTCTGCTCCTCCTGGAGCCTCCTCTGGGCTCTCTGCAGCAGCTCCAGGTCCCTGCTGTGCTGGGGCAGGGCTGGGGCAGCTCTGCAGGTGGGCTCTCACCTGACAGGGCACAATCCCCCCTTTCCAGCCCAGGGCTCAGGGGGTTCTGGGTCCCAGCAGTTTCTGGCTCTGTAATGAACATTTAGCACCGTTTTACCACATCCACTTTCCAGTTGAGCAGTATTTGTTAGGCCTGATGTGTGCTCGATGCTTTAGTGACATTATCATGCCAGCAGCAGCAGGGATCAATGCAGCAGCATCACCTGAGGCCTCCCCAGACTTATTTATTCATTTCCTAATGACTCCTCATAAAGTCTGTTTCAATTCACCAATTCAGAATGGGCTGTAGCAGGTTAAACACTCATCTAACAAAATGGTTTAATCTCCATAGTGATTATTGTTGTCTCCAGCAATACTGCCACAGTTACATGGCTTAACCCAGCCAACTGTTCAGCTTGTTTTATGCAAATGTCAAAAAAAAAAAAATCACACTTAATCCTATGGCCCTCATGCCACATTGGAGAACAGTGATCTTTTCTCTCCTTTTTTAAATGAAAGCTTTAATAATAATGAATATTTTATCTTCTTTATTTACTAATTCATGCTTCATCCAGATATTTTAAGCTGCTGAGGTGGGAACAGGGATATATCATCAAATGCAATTTCCCTCATTTGTTCCATTTAGAACAGCATTTCTCCTGCTCCCAACAGCAGCAATGCTCACAGGAGTGTTGCAAGACCTCAGTGAAACCTCAAAGGCCACTTTGATCTGGATTTTTTGAGGTGTCCCAGGGTGTGAAACCTGGAGTTATTTATTGTGCCTGGCTAAGCAAGCAGAAAAGTTTATTAAAAGTCTCAGGTGACTTTTAGTGCTGTCACTGTGTGGAGTCAGACAGGAGTGTGAGGCCCCACAAAGGCAGGTGGGCAAGGAAAAACCACATTTTGAGGCAAAAATCAATACAGAGCAGCAGCAGGCTCGGACCATGATGTTGCTGAGCAGAAAGAGAGCTAAGCAGGCTTTTAAGGGATTTCTGATAAAGATCTCCCAGCCTGGCTTGCTCTTGTAAAGCCTCTCGTGGTGGCCTCACACCAGCTCACCAAAGAGGGAATAAAGCAGGTCAAGTGGTGTGCCTTCACTAAAACCAGCATTTCAATGAGACACGACCTCACCAAAGCTTGTGTTCTGCACCTGACCCTGCAAACAGCAGCTGGAGTGTGCAAAGGCTCTGGGAAAGCTGAAGGGGCATTTCAAGCCTTCTCTGTGGGGTGATTGAACCCAGTAACTGGCTGAGCTGTGATGAAAAACAGAGCTTTTAATGAGGAATGTTTGCTGCTGGTCCCCTGAAAAAAAAACTCTAATCCCTCACTGTCCACTGGAAGTCACTGACAGAAAAATCCAATATTCACAACCAAACTTTTTTTTTTTTTTTCCCACAATTTGATGGGAATTTTAAGGAATATTGCAACATAAAGAGCAACTTGCTGGGGTTTTTTTTCCTCAACATTATATATGTTGAGTGTGTATGTACATATCTATATTAATATCTATCTATATCTATATCTATCTATATAATCTATATTTGTATCTATATAATCTATATCTATCTATCTATATCTATATCTATATCTGTATCTGTATCTATATCTAATCTATCTATATCTATCTATATCTATATCTATATCTATATCTATATATCTATATCTCTATCTATCTATATCTATATCTATCTATATCTAATCTATATCNACCTGACCCTGCAAACAGCAGCTGGAGTGTGCAAAGGCTCTGGGAAAGCTGAAGGGGCATTTCAAGCCTTCTCTGTGGGGTGATTGAACCCAGTAACTGGCTGAGGTGTGATGAAAAACAGAGCTTTTAATGAGGAATGTTTGCTGCTGGTCCCCTGAAAAAAAAACTCTAATCCCTCCCTGTCCACTGGAAGTCACTGACAAAAAAATCCAATATTCACAACCAAACTTTTTTTTTTTTTTTCCCACAATTTGATGGGAATTTTAAGGAATATTGCAACATAAAGAGCAACTTGCTGGGGTTTTTTTTCCTCAACATTATATATGTTGAGTGTGTATGTACATATCTATATTAATATCTATCTATATCTATATCTATATCATCTATCTATGTGTGTATAGTATTTTATCAATACTATAAATGATCCATTTCTTATTTTTGGGAGTAATCTACAAATGAATTAATCTTGAAGGCTTCTCACAGCAAGAATCTGTTTGCAAAATGCAGAACAGAGAATCTTTGCCTTCAGCTTCACCACATCCCATGGTCCTACAGCTCAGACAGCTCAGAGTTCACAGGGTATAGAGGTAAAAGCACTTTTCCCCTACAGCTGTGGACATACAGCTGGTCTATAGAACTTCTGTAGAACTGGGTATAGAACTTCCCCAGAGAAGTTTAAATCAGTGCCAAAAACAGGGAGTTGTGTTTGACCAAACCCAATCATAGAAAGGCACAAGCTTGGCCATGAGGCTGAAGAGCAAACCTCCCAAAAGCAGGGGATTCTTGGAGGAGGAAGGGTGGCTCTGTGAGGGAGGCAGCTGAAGGAACTCAGATTAACTGTGATGACAAGTAAATCACTGGAAGTGAGTTTTGAAAGATGGCCTCTGAGTACATACTCTGTATTTTACATGTTCCAGGTTCATGCTTGAGGTTGTATTTCAGAAGAACAGAGCAGCTGAAGAACACTAAAATCATTCCCACAGCCCTAGGAAATGCTAAATACTCTAAAAAAAAAAAATTCCACAGACCTTCCACACTGGCAGTTGGAATGAGAGCATGTTTTTGGCATCAGTGTCAAACCCTGTGCCTCAGTTTCTGAATCCACACCCACTGCACCTTTCCCCAGCAAGGTCAGCACCTGTGCTCCCCCAAAGTGCTGCCAAGCACTCAGAAAAGTGATGAAACCCAAACAATTCCTCACTTGGGCTTTGATTGCAACCTGCACAGGGTCTGGAGGCAGAGATTAGAGCAAGCAGCTGTGAATTTATGGGCTCTGTCCCTCACTTTCACGGAGGGGAGCAGAGCCCAGTGTGAAATCCAGCACAGGCACAGGGTGCTGTGGAACAGAGCTGACAGTAATGCTGACAGCAACGAGTCCTGCAACTCTGCAGGCTCCCAGGGCTTCTCTGAAGCATTAAATCATTTTAATTTCAGTAATATATAATGCACCACCACAAGTTTATCATTGTAAGAACACTGGTGACTCCACATTTTTGTTTCAGCAAGGATGGTGGTTTAAGGCAAATATAACCAGTAATTTGTTCAAGGGGGGTTTTTTGGGTTTTTTTGGGGTTTTTTTTGGTTGTATTTTTTTTTTTATGTGAGAGAACATTGTTAAACCTTGCTTAATACTGACTGACTGAAGAGTATTAGCAGCTGACAGTTGAGGTGCAGGGCTATTAGAATTTGGGTATTTCTAGACTGCAGCAACTCAGGGGTTTATTATAAAACACTGAGAAAAGTTAGAAATGAAGTAGAAGATTGATAGGTTTGTTTTGTTTTTTTTAACTGGGCACTGCATTAAGAAAAGAATAAAATAATAAAAAAGAAAACCAAGGTTCTGGAAAGGTATGTCTCTCACCTGATTTATTCCTGAATTTACTGCAGGTTTTAGCCTGCTGATGGTATTTCTGCAGGTTAATTTTTCAGCTGTCAGACTCTGCTCAGCCCCAGGTGCTGGTGGGCAGCTCTTGGAGGGTGGGCAGAGGCTGGGCAGGGGCACAGACCCCTGTGTCCCCCACTGTTGGGTTTTTTGGGATATATATTTTTTTATTTTATATTTACATCTATCAGTGTACAGGAGCAATGGATGGGAATGCTGGAGCAGCTGTCCCAAAGCTTTATTCCATCACAACCATCAGTCTCATTTCACAGAGCCAAGCAGGGGAGATGGAACAGCTTCAGCTGCCAGCACAGCACACCAAATTCTCTTGGTTACAAAATCTTTTAACAACTTTCTAGCCAATAGCACAATATTTAAAGCTGACAAGTGTTTGCTCAGGCCAATTAATAAAGCTGCAGGTACATCTTGCTTTGAACAATGCTTGCTGGTAATAGATTAAAACAATGGATAAAGCTTCAATATTAATCTTACATGTTTCTGCTGTCTTGTTTAAATAATTTCTTTTCCTGAGGCCTGTCTCTACACAGCTCACAGCCCTGTTGTTTCTTGTATCTTCAGCATTCTTGCATTTCTCCATCCTGAGATTTACTTTCACACAGCTTTCTGAGAGTTCTACACATTTTGTATTTCCCACACCCCACCCCGTGTCCCAGCAGCTGCTGGCACAGAGTGACAAATCCCTGAATCTCAGACTCTGTGTCACTAGAGGGTGTCACAGCCATGGGAAGCAGCACAAGGTTCTTACAAACGACAAACCAAGCTCAATGAACAGATGAAATGTATTTTTCTTGCCAAGCACACACCCTTCAGACCCAGCCGAGGTGATGTTTCCCTGTTCTAGAAACTCCAGAACCTTTCCCTGTTCCACCAGGCACTGAAAGCTGCTGTTGATAATCCTATTAAGGGCTTCTGTGTTTATTACCTGTAATTAAACGCTGCCATTTGCAGTGCAGAGTATACAAGACAATAAAAGAGTTAGAAAGTGCTTAAATCCTCTCTTAAACCTCCAGACTCTGACAAAAGGGAAAGCATTTGGGTTTTCCTCCCTTACACAGTTCAGTCTCATGAACATAAGACTCTCAAATGGATTTAACAAAGCCTAACGTAAACCAGGTAGCAAAGCCCTGAGCTCCTGGCCAGACAGCGATTGAAGATGATTTTCTTTGTTCCTCCCTTTGACTTCACAGGGGACATCAGGATGGATCCAAACAACACAGGCAGACACCACATCTATCAGGGAGCTCTCAATATTCATGAGCATTTGCTTCCCCCGTTCCACTTTGTGGATTGCCTATTAGCTGTGCTGACATAAACACAGTGGTGGAGGGGGCTGCTTTGGCTGTTTTGTTAAGTTGAGTAGCCTGGGTGGAAAAACAACACTATAATTAAAACAAAACAGGACATGTATGTGTTGTAAACAAAAGGACTGGTGATCTTCTTCACACCAATCTTCACTGAGCTGCCATCTGTTCATTATAACGAGCTTATATTTCTTGAGTGCTCGCCGTCGTTTTAATTTCTGGTGAAGTCTGAACAAAATGAAGAGAAAATAATTTCTGCTCACTCATGAAATTGTTTCCCCATGAAACAAATGTTCTTCTAACCCTGTTCTGCCTGTCACAGCCACCCTGAGGTTCATAAAACCACAAAAAGTTTGGGTTGGACGGGCATTAAATCAGCCAGTGCCACCCCTGCCATGGCAAGGACACCTTCCCAGGTCCCAGGGTGCTGCAGCCCCAGTGTCCAACCTGGCCTTGGACATTCCAGGGATCCAGGGGCAGCCACAGCTTCTCTGGGAACCTCCCCACCCTCACAAGGAACAATTTTCTCCTAATATCCCTTCTAAACCTATTCTTTTTCAATAGACTTGTTCCATTTAATTAGGAACAGTTACTGCCAAAGGTACCTTTAAAGTGATCTTCCAGGAATTCTCATTTTAATTATGCTGTTATTAGTAAATTCCTGATTTGCAGCCAAGCCTACTGTGCTGTGCTGGTAGTGATGAGTGGCAGTGGCAGAGTGAGGAAGATGATGAGCAATGTCGTGGTCTCTGCTTTGGTGAAGGGCATGTCCTGGTCTCCCTGCAAAGCCCTGATTTCAAACCCCCTGTAGAGCTGAAAATCCTGGAGGAAAATGAAGGTGGCATTGGTGCTCCTGCTTGAACATCACCAAAAGAGTGACAGCCATGAAGAAAGAATGAATGTTGTACAGCAAAAGCATCAACAGCAAAAATCACTCTGCAAGTGCTGTTTGTCTCGTCACACCGAATTTAATTACAGTAAGGATTTAATTAGAATGTTTCTGTTATTCTACTATCTGTTTTTTCCACTTTTTTTTTTTTTTTCTTTTTCCACTTGACTGATCGTTTTGTTGTCGAGCTGATGTTCTCTTTATACTCTGAACCTCGTACAGCTCCATGCCCTGGGGATGACAAATACTTTTAGGCTTGATTACTTGTAATGATGGATGCCTGCACTGCGGGCAGGGATGGCAGTGCTCCCTCCCTGCCCTGCTCTGTGCTCTCCTGCTCTGCTCAGGTTTCTTGGAGGCAGCCTGGCACCTCACCTGCCTGCTCCTTGAGCACTGGGATGTGATTAATTAATGGCTTGTTTCCTGGTGCTGACTTACACCATACATTTTGCACACCAGATCTGGCAGGAGAGGAATAATGATCATTTCAGGAGAGACCCTGGTGCCATCTGTTTTTCCTGGCTCCAGCATTCCTTGGGAAGTTACAAAGGTGGAGGACCAAGCATTTTTTCTCCTCCACTTTTCTCTCCATCATTGTCAAAGAAAAGATGATAAGTTTTGAAACACTCTGCCACCTCCTTTCCCTCTGAGGTGACACACACAGAGGTTACACCTACTTTTCCACAACATGATCTTATGGATTTTTTTTTCCTGTTGTCTGACAAAATCCATATGTTCCCGGCTCAGACCATCTGTCACTCTCAATTCTTTTGCACAAAAGTTTTTGATGCATTTCTCCCCTGATGGATTTCTTTCTATAATTGCACAGGGGGGCATTTGACAGAAGGAATTTTCATCCCTCACCACCCCAAAGCAATCACAGGTGTCCTCCGTGACCAAAGGCTCCAGGAATAAAAAGCTTTCAGCTCCCAAGCAGAGAGCACAGTTGGGTTTTTCTAAGTTGGCTCTTTTTTTTATTTTTTTCCCTCCAAAAAATCAAAATACCCCTGTAAAACCAGCACAGCAGAGAAGGAGTTGTTTGCTCTTCCAGGATTAAGAGTTCCCTACCAAAGCCAAGTCCCAGGGAATTCAGCAACTCCAGTTATAACCATAATCATCAGGGTTTGAAAGGACAACATTCCTTAGTGAACTAATAATGTATAGAATTTTTCATTATTTTCTCATTATTGTCTGTAGAAATGGAAGATCAGAGTGTGTTTCCAACAGGAATTAAATCAGACAGGTTTATTTTGCTTTGTACTATGGCTGTTTGCAAATAACTTTTCCATATTCCCTGTGTTTTCCAGTTTTCCTTTGAAGCAGTCACTCATGGAATTGAAAAAAACATAATTTATTTTTTTCATTTTCCAAATACTTTTTTGCCATTCAACATCAATAATCATATTATTGTTTTTTAAAAACAAATTGTAATATATTTGTTCTTACTTTTAGCTTCAGTCCCTATGGAAGTAAGAGAAATTCTTGCCTTTGAAAGATGATCCCCACAAAAGAATTAATTCTGTCCTTAAATCTTTGAGTTCGACCTTCTAGCTCTGATTTATGGCAATAAAGAGTCTGTAACACAAACAGAGCAGCCAAAAAAGAAACAACACGTGACTAATTAAGAACCACTAAAGATGATGTTAGCAACCTGTCAAAATTTACAGTCCATTAATTTCAGTTATACAGTAGAACTACGTATTGCCATGCTAATAACAAATGAAATCCTCATAATTAACATTATTTCAGTACAGGGGAACTTTAATATATCATACATGCTCCTATGTCTGATTAGTTCTGTGTGACATTAACAGGCCAGGGGATAATTTATGATCTCCCCTACCAAAAGCAAGGCTGGGGATTGTTGAAAGTAAACTCATGACCTGAATTTGAAACAATCTGAATTATTTATTTGGAATAATGAAAGCAGGAATGAGGGAGTTGATTTGTTCTGTACTATCAGGTGAGTTTTCTTTAGTTTGTCTCTGCGTTCTCAAACTAAAGCTGGCTTAGCCTCTCTGAAACTGTTTTACTCTCTAACTCCTAAATTACTCCAATTCCTGTTCACTTTAATGCAGGAGAATGGTGAACCCTCTCAAATCTTTAAGGATGTTCTTGTACTGCTCTCACCCACAAAATATCCAGATTCTTTGGTATTTTCAAGAGGTGCTCACCCTGTGAGAGCTGTGCTGTCCCTGTCCCCTTGGTTACTGCACACCCTCAGCTCTCTCCTTTCACCCTCTAACACCAATTTCTGTTGTGGACAGACCCTCTCTGAGTTTCCAGCTCTGCTTAATTTTCTTTTATGTTCATGTCCATTAAAATGAGGGGGGAAAGGATTTAACAATATCACTTTCACTTTAGATGGGCCCTTCAGCCTTGCAGCTCTTGTTAGAGTTAATGGGATTTTAGTTCCTCTACTGGGGGGTCACACAACAGCATTTACCCAGGCATTTAAACACAATAATTAGCAGAGACAGAGGTATTTCTCTTGGAAAAAATAAAGCTTTTTTCCTTTACCATTTTCCACACCTCAACATCTGCAGGTGTTGAGGGAAGGTGGGAGGAGGAGAATTAAGGGTAAATTTTTGGGGACTCACAATATTGACTGTCCTAAAGCAGGCAAACCAGACCTGTCGGCAAAGCAGCTTTAGCTGCAGAGTTCCTAAACTGCATCCATCAAAGATGTCTGTGGAAAGCAGGGCTTGAGTTCCTGTCCTATTTGCATTCTCTTATCAGGAATGGGGCCCAAGAGATGACATTGATTTTGTTGTAGACAAAATAAGGAGTTTTGACTTGTTAGTAAACAGCAAATTCTGCTGTTTTGTTTCACTCTGCCTGACACAAAGAGATAGAGACAATGCCTCCACTTGATGGTTGTCCCACAGATGGGAGTGATATCCTTGCTGTTGCATGAGAATAAAGACACTGAGATAAAGAGAAGCCAATTTGTGTTTCAAACACCACCCAGGACCCTCCAGAAAGGTGACCTGCACTGGGTCTGACAGACAGAACAGCCTGGGGTTGATCTTTTAGGATTTTCCAGTTGGTTTGAAAGGGGAGAATCATCCATAGGAGGAGACCGAAAGCAAAGGGACAGCAGCAGATTTTGTTCTCAGACTGTTCTGTTATTTCAAATTTTCCAGTTCCTGGTGCAACTTGGCAATTACAGAATCAGGGCATCCTTCAGGTTGGAAAAGCCCCCCAAGATCCTCAAGTCCTTCTGTTATCCCAGAGTTCCCAAGCCCAACAGTGACACAAGATCTGGCCCAGTGTCAGAAAGGCGATGAACTCATGGTGATTCTGATGATTCCCAGTGTTGAGATCATGAAAATAAACAAATAAAACTCAGTGCTGCAGTGCCACCCCTGTCATTTAATGGCACTGGATAACCAGGTCATGATCTGCTTGGTTCAATAGGGTTTGGGGACAACGATCTTCCTAAAACAGGAAAAAGAAGACAAAGCTGAAGCCCAAACAGATTTTAATGATTTTAAACAGACATGAATTACCAGAGAACTACATTTTAACTACATTACTCAAACCAGAAGAAAATCAGGTTTTTCTGACAGAATTTTCTAGCACTTTAAACAGAAAGATGGCCTGGAGCATCCCACAGATGCTGTCTGGGCAGAGGCAAGGCCCTGGAATGAATTATTAGAGCAGGACATTATGTACTGTCATAGTCACAGCAGTTCTTGCTAAATTCCTAAGGGACAGTGAAAGACTTGCTCTTGCTTTCTCCTTCTGGGATTTGTTGGGCAGCTTTTGACATGAAGCCTGAGCATTTTATTTTAATATCTCTAGGAGCCCCTCTGCAATAAAACAATGAGTCAGAAGCTCTTTCAGAACCCTCTTAAAGTCCCTAAAAAGACCTGATTCTAAAATTGCCTTTAAAACCAGAACCAAAAGAAGACCATATCTTTTAAGACTCTGAATAAAAAGCAACAGCAAAGTGAAAAACATCTGGAGGCTGCTAATGAGTACTGAGAGACACCTTGCAGGTATGGAATGAAAATATGGTCCCCAGTGTGAGCCCCAAGATCCCTCCAAGCCCAGAAACAGAAACAAGCACAGGACAGCAGAGCATTAATTTGTTTTTCAGCAGTGAACGGAGAATTCTGTGGATGCAGCTGCTGCCCACCTCATTCTCATTTGACTTGCCCATTAGGGAGGGTGGAAAGAGGATCTGTTTTTCCCCTTTTAAAGAACAAAATGGAAAACTGCCCTTGCAGCTCTTTAAAGTCATTTTCTTTTGTTCAACCATGTTTTTACAGTCTTTTTATGTCAGGAATAACAATTATTGCTAAACTCCACATTTAAAGAAGCCCTTAAACTTCAGACAGGCATCATCATCAAAATTCAGAGTGAGTGGTGTTCTGAACCTCCAGTAAAAGTATTTTCTATTAAACCAAATTGTGCTGCTGGTCCCTTTGAAGTGCCATTTCTGTGTGTTCACCACATGCAGAGGCACTCAGGGCACATCAGGGGAAATGTTTCAAACTGCCCAGAGATGGTGTCTGATTTTCCCATTATTTTTATTCACTAACATTTCACACATTGCTCCTGTGTGTTGCAGGCTGAGGGGTTTAAACACCTTGCAGAGGGTTTTGTGGTGTTCTATGAAGGCAGCAGTTACATATTTAAGCTCTTTTAATTCCCCTTTCTGTAACTGAGACTGTGCAAATGAAAGGAATTGCACTTCAGGTTTAAAGTCCCTGAATATGCCTGGGATGCTGTTCCTTCCTTCCTTCCTTCCAGGCACCGAGGCTCAGATTTCCCTCTGCTCCCATCAAGCTCCAGCCCAAACTCTAATCAGACCATCCAGCAGATATTAAATGAGATCATTCAGCTTTACAGCTTAGACCTAATTAGACTATTGGATCCTCAGAACATCCACATCATGTTCTTTTCCTCTCTCAGAACTCCACAGAGGCTGAAGACCTACAAGACTCCAAAGCTTTATTCACTTCCTATAAAAATTGCATGGAGAAACTGTACACTTGGTGGTTTTGCTCACTGCTGTCCTAAAAGGGGTCACTCCTTATGAAGAAAATATATCAGAAATTGTTGTCAAGGACACCCTGAAATGTCATCCCAGAGGAAGGAGATAGAAGGACAAGAAGAATTTTGCCACAAGATGACATTTTGGGAACATGGAGAATGATGGAATATAGCAAAAGCTTAAAAAAAAAAATCAATTTATATACAGAGAGTCTGTGCCTCAAGTAACATTCCAGTAATAATCATTACATAATGGTTCAACCAGACCAGCAGAACATCTACAAGGTTTGAAACTGCAAGCTCAGGAGAAAAAGATTTTAACCTCAAAGCGTTCACATTTCTCCCTTTCCAAGTCAGCAGGAAGAACAAGAACTAATTTATGTTTACAATCACTCAGTTTGATTAGAAAGTCATACTTCAACAGCTCTGAAGATGCATTTTCTGAACATCCTCTTTTCCATTCAATTAATTCCAAATGATATTTGCCCAGAAAATGTAGAGCATGTTTAACAGCAATGGAGATAATGCTAAAGCAAGCAATCCCTGCTTAAAACTCAGGCTCCCTCCTGTCAGCATCCTTGCAAGAACATTACACCTTGATTCCCTCATTAATATTGTTCTGCATTAGCCTAATGGAAAGCTGAGGGATGTGTGAGGCAGCAGAACCCTCAAACACAAACAGCATTTTCCATATGGCACATTTCCAGTGACCTTCTCCATTTTCCTCACCATAAAATCCCTTTTTTTCCAGGGCTGCAGTTGAGATTTTGCCATGTCCTTAAATGCTGAGCATCCCTGTCCCTGAGTCTGAATCTTTTGGGAGAGGGACAGGGATGGGATTTAGGACTCTGATTCTATTTTTAGTTGGCTTTTTTTGTGGGTAAATCACATCAAATGGGACATGACTGACACAAATTGAGGAGTCACAGCTAATGCTGGGGAAACAGGTATGGATCTCTGTTTGCATCTGCTTCCCAGGCTGCTAAAATAGAGCAAATTAGATTTTATTAGCTAAAAAAATAAAAATACAGGAAGAAATGATGAAGCTCTATATGAAGTTACTGAGGTTTTGGCAATCACAGCAAATACAGGAGTCAGCATTTGACTGTGTCAGAGGGGTCACACACTAAAAATATTTATTCTCAATCTCTGACACAGTGTCAAAAATTAATGAGGCTGGGAGGGACCTCAGCAGGTGATTTTGGTCTATGTTTTCCTGTGGATATTCAGTTGATGATGAGCCAAAATCTTAAGATTGTGTTTTTGAGAAGTGCTGGGGCTGGGCAGCTTTCCCTGCTGGGGAGCTCTCAGGGACAGCCCTGGGAGAGGGAGAAGCTGAGAAAACACTTCAGCAGCAGAGCACAGAGAGCAAGAGGTTCCTGAAGCTGCTGAGAATGGCTGTGCCACCTCTCAGGAGTCAGAAGCCAAGCAGAGAGCTCAGCTCCTGGAGTGGCTCTTGACACCTCTTCATTCCAGTGCTTCCCCTCGGAAAGGATCCCTCAACACCCAGCAGAGCATCGGTGCCAACATTCCCACAGTTTAGCTAAAAATAGACCACCATAAAAAAAAAAAAAAAAGTTATTTTAACCAGAATATCCCCCCCTTTTTCCTGTAAAATGGCTTTTACTGCCCACATGTGCAGCTTCCAAGTGTCCTGCAAGGCTGGGGAAAAAAAAAAATCCAAGGAATAATTAAATGGTGCGATTGAGCGGTGAACACCACACCTGCCAGGTCTGCAAACCATGGAAATGTATGGTTTCATAATGGAATGTGGGTTTGATTTAATGGGTAAAATACAGCACTGCAACAGGAGCAACTGTAAATTGTCATGGCTAACAAATTTTACAGGTGTGGTGTTTCGTGCTCAGCTGCCCTGTTTAATTATTTCTAGGTTTGTGGAGATCCCAGCAGAAGATTGTGAAACCAACCAGCTTTGAAAAATCAGGTTCTTTGCTTTGAAATTATAAATATGGCCAGCTGAAGTGGCCCTGGTGCAGGTAGAGTTGTGCTTCAGGTGTGTGAGAGAAATCCCAGTAAAATTGAAATATTTTGCTTTGAGACTTTGGTGTGAAGAGAACGTATGAATTCGTGAGATTGAGAAAGAGGGGAAAAGGACACTCAGATTTGATGTTCAGCCTCTTTTATATGATTACAGAGTATAAATCACTCTATCTACCTGCCTCATCTTGTTAAGCATTGCTGCCACTTTAATGTTGGTGAAATCTCTGCTTTTGATGTAGATCGTGGGGTTTTAGCTCTGGATAAACCTCAAACACAAACCCAATATGCCATAAAATGGGATATATGTCAAAAGAGTGATTGATTCAGCAGCCACCAGAATTAACAGAAACATTTCCATTGGTCTGAATCCTTTTTGGACCAGATCTTCTTATTTTCAGGAGCAGAACCTTTTGTCCTCCTGCAGTGCAAACGTTTATCAGAGCAATTTCTCATCTCTGTGCTCCAGCAGGGACTGGTCTGGAGCCTGAACTTTGTCCCTGCTCTGCCAGCAGCACAAGCTGTGCCAACACCTTCAGTTTACAGATCCCTGTCAAGCTGTCAAAGCAATCAGGAATTCAAAGCACCCCAGACCTTTTAAATGCTGCCAGTGTTCTGTCAGGAAATAAATTCAAATATGAGGAAGCTCTCAGAGTCAATGTCGTTTCTTACAGTGAAGGGCCATGAGGAATTGTTAATTAGTGTATTCTACTATTTTTCATTTACTGAAATTATCAACCCAGATCATTTAAACCAAATTATGGATTCAGATTTTGGAAAACTTTTATCCTGGTGAGCTTACAGACCTTCAGATAACACTTGATAACGGGGTTGTTCCTTGTAGATTAAAAGGTTCACCAGCATTCTCCAGTGGGTCTTTAAATTAGTGAAGGGAATATTGATATTTTCCAAAAAAATGTATCTGAGGGTAAATAGAGGTGAGAGATTCCACCCTGAACCTTCAGCAGCTTTTGGAGTTATCACAAATCAGGGCAATACCTGATATTGCAAAAAGGGATTAAGGAAGTGTCAAAATGTGGAATCTCTTTCCCTGGAAATGTCTCCACTGCAGCAATAGATGTTGTTTATGTAGGAAAAGTGGCCCCTTCCCGCTGTTCCAGGCATCACTGCAAGTCCAAATAAAACAAAGAACCCGTGGGATTCCTGCTCTGCCATCCCTGCTGCTGGCATTCCTTTGGATGTGTTGGATGTTGGCACCTCACAGGCTCAGCCATAGTCACCAAAGACATTCCTGAGGGTTGAATTTCTTTTTTTTCTTTTTTTTTTTTTAAATAAAATAAGCAATTTCTCAGTTGTTCTCATTCCTTCTCTTCACCCCAAGCTCTGGAAGTTTTAGGAACTAGAAGTTTTGTGTAACTGTTATCACCTCAGTGCTGATTCTGTAGAAGTTACCAGGAGCCAGCAGCAAATCCCTGAGCCAGGGACCAGCCCAAGGTCTCCCAGCTCTGTTCTCCTGTATTTTGCCAGGATTCAGGTCTGTCCATGCTCCCACTACTCTGTCCTGAGAAATAAAAGCAAATATCCCTGTAAAAACTCCTTTATTCAGTGCTAGGACTGCACAGAATTTCCCTGGTTATAACTTCCTCTTACTTCCCTGAGGAACAATTCCACAGGGCCACGGTACAGGAAAGGAATTATTCTGTATTAGCATAAGGACAGACATTGCTTTAAATCTGTCAAAACACTCAATTCTCCACAACTGTGTGAGATAAAATAAAGCCTCCTATTTATTTTTATTCCTTGAATCACAGGCTGGAAGTTTTCTTTCAGTTAAAGAATCCATTACCTCCTCCCTGCCTCTCCCTCCTGCTGGGTTCTGTTGCTTCTCTCTTAATGGGGGTTTTCTCCAGCATAAAAATAATAGCCTTATTTACAAAAATGTAAACTTTTTGTGAGAAATGCATTATTTGTAAAGCAGATTTTGCCTCAGCCATCAAAGTAGCAGCAGGAAGAGCTTACTTGAGCTAGACACAATCATGTTTTCTTACTTGACAGAAGCATTGTTTGAAAATATGTTCGGGTTTTTTTTTTTTTTTTTTTTTTTTTTGTAATTCAATTAAAATAAGTTTGGATAGGGATAATTCTTTTCATGGATTATACNTTTATTTGCTTGCTTGGTTTTTTTTGCCACAGATTAGTGGGAGTACTTTTATTTAAATACAAAAGTCAATAAGGGGCAGCTCTTACTTTCTGGAAATATTTTTTCTTTCCAAGTTTGCACTTCTCAGCTGTATTGCAATGAAAGAGCTGGGCACAATAAATTGAGAAAAGAAGCAATAAACACCCAATGCAGTAATTAGAGAAGCAATTCTCTCCAAAATATTTCCATTAGATTATTCCCTCTTTGTTGCTCAGCTTTATCCTATCCCTTCTTGCAAACACAGGCTGCTCATCTTCTTTTTACACAGAACTTCAGAAATTTCAAGCTGCTTCATTTTAATAAATGCTTAATAAATAAAGCAGCCCATCAGAGCTTTCCCAGGATCTCAGGGTGTGTGACAAAGGAAGGCAGGATAAAAACTGAACACAGCTGCCAAGAGCTAAACTGGATTTTGTAATCATTACATTATTCACTTAGCTCCAAAAATATCCATTTCTGAACAGCTTTTCAGGATCCCCAAAATGTTGCTCAAGAAAAGCTCTGACTACTGCACTAGGGGGATTTTCCCCTCCTTTAATGAATTAATTGTTTTCCACAAGAAATATCAAAAGAAGACACGTTTGAGCTAAAAGGCAGTGACTGATTTTATCAGCTGTGCCTGAAGCTGGGAGCTGACCTCAGTGATTTCATTAGAGGGAATAATGTTTTAATATGATGTGATCAGCTGCAGCCTCCCTGAGTTACTCCAGTACCAAACACATCCTGAGAAACAGCCTAATTATGAATTAATCCAGTTCCCACCCAAGTTCCTCCATGGAAGTTGCCTTTCTGCAGGCACAGAATTCCCAATTCCCAAGAATTCCCAACCTGGGGATGGCTCTTGGTGTTGGATGGAGCCTCCACCTCTCTTCCCCAAGGATGAGGCACAGGGAATCAATGCTGGGCTCCTTTGGGATGTGCCTCCAGCCAGGCTGGGGAGTGTATCCTAAATAAAAGCACCCTGTGGGATCCCCTGCTCCCATTTTGTGGGGTGCCTTTGTGCCCCTGTGCTCTGCAGACAAAATCCCCAATTAAACTGAGGCCACAGAGAGCTGGGCTTGATTGGCCTCCAGATTAAAAGGACAAATTGTGCTCCTGTCCTCATATTTGCAAATATATTTCAGAGCAGCTGAGTAGAAGAATGTGCAAGTGTGATATAATTTTAATTATTTCCTGTAATTATGGGGAGAGAGCACAAACGAAGCTATTCAACATCTTTTATTTAATGCCTGTGAAGACAAAGATTGTACTTCTGGTCCCTTTCTATTCCTACAGCATCTGTGCTTCAGAGGAGAAACCCTAAAAATAATGTATTGTCTAATGTTTTGTTTGTTTGTTTTTAATTTGGAGTGATCAAAGTCGTGATTTTACTGTGTCCTAGTTGCAAAATTATATGTTTAAAAATCTATATACAAATATATGTATATATTCTTTTAAATCAACAGAACAAGAATGTCCCTGGGGTTCAGCCCCTTGGCCACCTCCACCACCACAACGTTTTGGGCTGCTGGAATTAGTTCTTTCCTTGGATATTTTTTCCAAATGAAGGAATGAAGTGCTGATTAAAATACTGCAACATTCCCTCTGTAATATTCTCATATAATATCTCATGTTATAAAAGAATCACACAATTATCTGCAGTAAAATTTGTTCCATCTCAATGAATTCCAATCAAAACCCTTAGTTGGAAATGCAAAAATTCCAGTTTAAAACAAGAGTGATGAATTGTCCCCAAACCCCTCAACTTCTACAAGGTTTTGACAAAAGCATCTTTGTTTTAGGACCCCAGCAGTGACATCAGAGCTGGGGATGATATGTGGAAAAGACTTTATAATTTGTAGAGAGTTATAAAGTAGGTATGTATTTAAAAATATGTACTGTGAAACTTTAAATTATTGTTTTATTTATTTTTTAAGAGTTTAGGATTACATAATATGTTTAATATATATTTATGTTTTAGTTCCACCTACCCTCGTTTTGTATTTAAATGAACCAAAAGTTTTTTGTGTTTGTTTTTTTTGGTTTTTTTTGTTTGTTTTGTTTTGTTTTTTGTTTGTTTGGTTTTTTTTGTTTGTTTTTGGTTTTTTGGTCAGTTAGTTTATTTTTTTTTAATAGAAGGGAGAAGGTGCAGATTCCCTTTTAGTGAGATTAAACCAGGGTTATTTACTTTAGATTAATGCTGTGACTCATTGTCCTTCTTAACGATTCAGGTTTGACTCGCCCGAGGTGAACCCGGCCCAGCCCCTGTTTATGCAATAATTAATCCCACAAGTGACAGCCCAGCCTAACAGGCTTACTCAGAGATGACGTTTTAATTTGCTAAAATATTTTAAAGCAGGATTTATGCAGCCAGCACACAGCTAAAAATAACGAGAGAGCAGTGGAGGGGGTTTTGCATTTTTGCACGGCCAAGTTTGGGGCCATGAGCCATCCCAGGAGGTGTGGGGCAGAATTTGGGATTAGAGAGGCCAGGGAAGCTCGGTCCTGCTCCCTCCAGGGCAGAAAAAAGAAGGAACCTGCTGCAGGTGAGCCTTATAGAGTATTTCACCCTGAAAGCTGATGGGAACTGAAGTCTGAATTGAGAATTAAGCTCTGAATGAAGCAGGACTTTGCTGCCTTTCCTGTTCCTGGTGTGTGCTGGAGATGGAATTTGGAAAAAGGATGATGCAGGACATCATGCCACACTTGTCCCTGATTCAGCCCCCCTCCAGGAGTGCTTTTAGGGACAACAACAACGATTTTCATTAATTAAAACCTTTTAGAGCATCCCTCTGGCAACAAGCTTGGCACACTCTGCAGTCATGGCCAACGTCACAGAACTCCAGTACTCAAAACACACTGAGAGCAACTTAAAAAAAAATAAAGATAAAAATATACACGGTGCTATCTAGTCTCATTTTTTCTAATTAAACCCCTCAATTATCAAAATATGGAACTGTTCACACTCAAACCCAGGTTTCCAACTCCTTTCCCCCAGTGTATAACTCTGTTAAAATGTAAATTTTGAGTGGTTCTGGCTGTAAAGCACCTTCCTTCCCCAAAAGATTCACACCTAAATATCCCCATGCAGGTAAAATGGAGCCAGAAAAGGGACCCAAAAATCCACATTCCACTTCTCCACCAGGTTTACACACAAATAATAAACCCAGGGGGATTGGCACGAATGGAACTGAGCTCCTCCAGGTGATTTAGGAGCCTCGCCGTGCCTTTAAGTACATTTTAATCTAAAATTCGTGTGGAACAAAACGCTGATTGTTTTTAACCTGCAGAGGTTAGAGGGGGCAGAGGCATTATTGATTTAATCACAAGGATAAAAGCGCCTCGTATCTCGCTCCATTAGGGTTTTATATTGCAATATTCAGTTTGCTATCTCGGGATAAAAACACATTTGGCACAAACAAAGGTCACTTCCATTGAACCTGGAGGGTAATTACAGCCTGTGGAATACCAAATGTTCCTCAGGGGTGCTTCACCCAAGGAAAAGCTGGATTTTTTTCTGGGTTTTACTCTTGGGGGCGATGCTTTGAGCATCAAGGGTCCAAGATAGGAAATGAGACACCACTGGCTGGAAGATTTGCTTTAAACCAAATTAAAAGTGCAGACCCCAAAGGGCTTTGATGTATTTTTGAGTGTGTATTATCTTTTTTTTCCACACCTGGCTGCTCCCGAGTTCCCATGCTGATTTTCCTTGGGTCATTTTTCTTTAAATAAAGTTCTCCAGCATCCACTGCTGCCTGATAACAGAGCTGCAACTTTCTGGGGAAAACAAAACAAAACAAAACAAACAAACAAAAAAAAACAAAACCAAAAAACCTTAGAACATTTAAACTCATCAATGGAAAAGGAGGAAGAAGAGGAGCACACCCATCACTACATCCTCAGGATGGGCATCCCCAGGGGGAAATAAGGGATGAGGGAAAGGGAAATAAAAAATCCCTCTTAAAGTTCCCTGGGCAGCTTTAGGCCAATCTTCTCACTTAATTATGGGAGTATCAACCTAATGGTGTTAATTAATGTTCCCCTTTTTTAATCGATATGTGAACCAAAATTGATAATGAAGGTGAAAGTTTTCCTTGAGGGATTTTATGATTACTGACCATGAAAATCGGGGATGGATGGGCATGCAGGACTCCTGGAACCGAGCATTACATTGGGAACTCGGGTTTTTTCTTTTTTTTTTTTTGTTTGTTTGGGGGTTTTTTTGTTTCTTTGTTTTTTGGGTTTTTGGGGTTGGTTTTTTTTGTGTGTGTGTGTTTTGTTTTTTTTTTCCCACCAGGATGTGAACAATTAATGAAAATTAAAGCTCTTTTTGTGATTATCGACAAAATCACCCCCAGAAGGAGGAATTCAGCCCCCTGTCCCCCCGCTGAGTGCAGGAGCAGCAGAGCAGTGCTGATCCCTCATTAAACATCACTAAGGATGCTTTGCAGGCAGTGTTTGTTCAACAAACACCTCTGAAGTGCTGCCCTTCAGAAAAGAGTGTCCAGCACACTCAGTTCAGCTCTAATCCTTGTGCTGGGCTGGGGGACAAACACAAACCTCTCCAGCTGGGAGCAGAGAGGGATTGATCCATAATCTCTGCAAGACTTGTTGCCCACAGTAAAATCGGTATTGTGGAGTGTGGATAATTTCTCTGAGCAAAATATCTATTTATTTTTATTCTGAGTTTCTGTAATAGCCATGAGTTCTATTAACAGATATGTTTTTTAATTCTCTGAGCCCCTCAGAAACTGTTCAGTCACTGAGTTTCTGTTCTGAGCCCTCCCAAAGCTCACACTTCATTTTTTTATAGAATTATAGAATGGTTTGGGTTGGAGGGACATTAAAGATGGCAGGGACACCTCCCACTGTCCCAGATTTCTCCAAATCCCAATGTCCAACCTGGCCTCGGACACTGCCAGGGGCAGCCCCAGCTTCTCTGGGCACCCTGTGCCAGGGCTGCCACCCTCTGGGTAAAGATTTGCTTCCCAAAATCTGATTTAAATCTTCCCTCTATCACTTTGAAACCATTGTCCTTTCTATCTGCCCATATAAAAAGCCCCTCTCCCTCCTTTTTACTTCTTTTCACTTTATTGTTTTCTTTTGTATTACTTTTGTTGTTTAAACATAAAGTATTTTAATTGTTTGGGTTTTGGTTTTTTTTTTTTTTTGCTGGTGTTGTTTGGGGTTTTTTGCTTAGTTTAGCACAAATAGTGTAAAGTTTAAGCGTCCTTCCACCTGCAAACAGAGCCTGATGTTAACCTGGGACACGAGGATAATAAACAGGGCAAAACTGTGGCTGCTCGTCCCCACCAGGTCCCCAGAGGGCAGATTGTCACCTCCCAAACCCAAGTGGCTCTGCAGGTGGGGACATCACCTCTGCAAGGCCACCCCGCAGGAGCACAGCTCACCTGGAGGGCACAAACCCTGCCCCAGGGTGGGATTTATCTCTCCAGAGCAGCTGCTTCTCTTTATCTCTGTTTGTGCAGCATCCAGCAGCCATTCCTGCACCTTGAAATGCAGCAGGGATGGCCCAGCTGGAGGGCAGGGTGGGAAGAAGGAGAACACACACTCAAACAGTGATTTTTGGGGGTTTTAAGTGAAGGAATATGTGTGAAAACCATTTGATGTAAAAGAAAATTTGATGTGCAGCATACTAGTGCTTTGTATACATAAAAATCATTACTTTTAATAGCAAAAACTATGAGCATAAAAACCAATAAAAGTATAAAACTATGAAAATTTTGAGCCATAAGTGTATTAAAAACTCATTTTTGTAGCACCAACGACATCAGGGCTCAAATGATTTCCACAAAGGGAGGTTTAGTGATGCAGCATCTCACTGGGAGGCAGCAAATTGCTGAGCAGCCCTGACCTTGCTGCCACCAGCACCTCTGGAAAGGAAGAGCCTGAATTTCCCTTCCAGAATCTCCCTGCTCTTCACCTGGTGCTCCATTAAGTGATTAGGTTCAGATAATATCCTAAAGTGCTTCGTTTAGCACTCAGCTCATGGCATATTAATTAAGACTTGTGGTGAGTTTTTCCCCTTTGAAGAGCCTGAGTTGTGAGACAGGCGAATTAAATCTGTGAAAGCCAAATTTCCCTGACCTTTTCCTTCCAGCTCCCAGCCCCGTGTGTCACTGGGACCTTGGGGACAGCTCCTGAGCCTGTGGCTGAGCATCCTGGGGTGCAGTGACAGCTCTGGGAGGGCTGAGGGGATT
Source organism: Toxostoma redivivum (assembly GCA_013397375.1). NCBI lineage: Eukaryota > Metazoa > Chordata > Aves > Passeriformes > Mimidae > Toxostoma > Toxostoma redivivum. The sequence continues at coordinate 460,017 of VXBI01010429.1, forward strand.
TATGAGCTGTGGGAATGGCAGCTCCCAGCTTTGGAAAGGCTGCAGAGGAGTGGGGAGTGACTGCCCATGGCAGGGCAATCACAGCCTTGGACAGAGCTCGTGCTCCCACAGCCAGAAATTCAGATTATCCAACTGCTCCCCAGCACTGGAGTGACACTGGGGATGTGCAGGAGGCACAAATGGACCCAGAGCTGGCTCAGGACCCAGGACCCAGATGGCTCCTGCTGCTCTGGTCAGCAAATCCTTGTTTTTTTCCAATTCGGGGCTTGGCAAATCCAGGTCTGTGTGTGCTCTCCAAGCACCACAGCACCAGAGCATGGGAGCTGGGAAAAACAACCAACAGCATCACAGAGCTCATTTTGGGGTTAATTCAGGTTTGGGGTTTGTTTGTTGTGGTTTTCTTTCTTGTAAAAGCTCTCTTGTTTAGTTGTACTACATGAATCATTTATGAGCACCACAAAGCAGTCAGACAATATTCAAATCTCAGAGTCTGCTGCAAATTTGGGCACCAGAGGAAGGTTGGGAATGGCTTGGCCAGGGCCACTGCCCCTGGAAACCCTCACAGCCACGGCTCAGTTTGGATTGAGTGCCCTCTAATACTTCACTGGAGGAGGCAAAGCAGGGATGCATAAAACAAATGGAGTCTTTCCAAATATATTTCAGCCTGTGATTAAATTTTTTTAGTTTCTCAGTCCCTGGAGCAGAGGGTAAGAGGACAGGAGCAGCAAATCCACTTGGATGTGCTCTGCTGTGTCTGGAGCTGCTTTTCCAGGAAGGGATGGAGCTGATCAGGGATCTCAGGCAGAGACTGCTTTGGCAGATCAGATGTTAAAACCATCCCAAAGTGAGAACCTGCAATTCAAGAATTCAATGAATGGGAACTCTGAATTCCATGGGTTAAACGTGGTGGATTTGTGCACAGGGTGTCAGAACTCCAAGCCAAGCTGATCCCTTGGAAAAACTGCTGACAGAATTCTTTGTACAAAAATCCCAACTCCTGTAAGAGGAATCGTGTCAGCGATTTTTCCAAGGCAATTTTAACAATTCCTTTTACAGGAGCTGGGATTTTTGCACAAAGAATTCTGTTAGAAATTTTTTCCAAGGCAATTTTAACAATTCCTTTTACAGGAGCTGGGATTTTTGCACAAATAATCCTGTTAGCAATTTTTCCAAGGGATCAGAGTTTGTCCCTGCTGTGTTTGTACCTCTGTGTGCAAATCCTGTACTCGTGGTAAGGGAATCCCAGGATCCCCATCCAAGCTGATTAATTACCTGATTAATTACCCACACTGGGAGAGGCCAGTGATGAACTTTTGGGGAGTTGACAGCTCATCCATTTCCTTGGTCCCAAGCACTTTTACCCAGCTTGGGACACCAAATTAACCTGCACAAAACATTCCCCCTTATGGCCACAATTTTATCACCCAGCTGAAGAAAGAGAACCCCGATAAAAGCATTTAATCCTCCAGCCTTCCCCTTCCCAGACAATTCCATCCTTGTTAATCCTGCATCCCTCTGCTGGGAAATGTCTTCATTTCCCTATCAGCACTGCCACAAGGAGTGATATCATGTCAGGATTTTCCTCCTTCCCCTCCATGGGAGGAATCTCTAAATAAGTGTGGCAAAGAATTCCCTTCTCTTGTTTTCTTCTTGTCCACTTTATGGCCTCCATGAGAATTGCTGCCTGCTGCATGGAAAAATGAGATATTTTACAAAAAAAATAGGGCAGGATCCTCACTCTGTGGGTTTGTAGTCATTCCTTGGAATGTGTTTCTCTGGAGTATCTGGCTGTAAAATGAGGTTTAGAGCTCAGAGTAATAGCAAGAGCATCTCTCTGTGGTGGACTGGATGCTGTTGTGACAAAAAGGACAAAAAGGACCAGGTAAAATGAGACATTTGGGGTTAGTTACAACCTCCCTTTTGGCCTCCAGAACTGCAAATTAAAAATATTTTAATTTTGGAGTGGTGCAGTGCCCACACTCTGGGGATGTGGCTGAGCCTCTCCTGCCTCACAGTTACAGCATTAATTGAGTTCCCTCAATTGTCCCAGTGGGTTCAAAGCAGAGCTGGGTTTTGTCTCTGCCTTCTGCTCCTCAGCACTGTCTTTATGTCACCCAGGCTGTCCCCAGGACTGATTTATAGGGGCACACACCTGTGGACAGGGGGGGTTGAATACACTTGTCCCTGCAATGTGATTTTAAATAAAACTGCTAAAAATACAAATTCATTACATAAAAAATTTAAAACCCCAAAAAAAAACCCCAAAAAAACCAAACCCAAACCAAACAAAAAAAACCAAAAAAAACCCCAAACAAACAAAAAAAAACCCCACAAAAAATAAACAAGGAAAAAAATAAAAGAGAAGAAAACAAAATTTAAAAAACAAAACAAAAACAAAACCAAAAAACCTGATTAATTCCTTAGACAAAAATACTTAATGGCAAGGAAACAATAAGTCAAACATGATGTTTTTATATAACTTTGTGGGAATTGGGAGATGTAAAAGGGAGGGAATATATAAAATGATTTGTAGACTCCTTGCAGAGGATCCAGCAGCTCCCTTGCAGTGTCCCCTTGCTTTCACTGAAGGGTTGAAATGCAATCCAGTGTTTTTCTGATCCCTGGGTGTGTGGGGATTGATCAGAACAATTTCTCATGTATGAACAGAATCCTCTGGATAAACTCACTGCAGACACTGAGGGCTATGAGTGTGCTACAGACCAAACATTCCTGTTTCACTTGGATTACTTAAACTCATATTCACCAGGGTCTAAAACCACTTGTCTGAAAACAAGGAAAGTGGTTAAAAATGGAATGCATTTCTGAGAGAGTCCTGTCTTTAGTGACAGGAGACCATTCCAGCACACAGTACATTACAAATCCAGTAAAATAAGACAGAAAGAAAGTGATACAGCACAAAAAATGCCAGTGCACATCTACAAGTGTGTTTGCATCCAAAGAATGTCTGGGTTATGCAAAAACCCAGGTGTAGCTCTGTGTTAATTGTGTTATTTCCCCAAAAGAATTTCCCCCATGGGCCATTCTCCCCCTGTGCATTTCATGGGATCAGTCCAGGCCAGACCTGCCATCCCCAAATGATCATGTTACCAGTTGTAACTCTATTAATGTCTTTATTTGAGATGTGTTCTCTGAGCCTTCACTGCTCTGCAGTTCCCAGCAGCTCCAGCAGGAGCAGGGAATGTTCAGAGCTGGAGTTTGGTCACCAGCAGGAAGATGGAGCTGAAACTGCCCCAGGTAAGGAACCCTTGTGTCTTTAATCTGAACAATCCCAGCTCTTTATCCACATTGAAATTCACATTTATTTGATTTTGTTATAATGATTTCCCTTTCTGAGGAGGTTGGTCCAGACTAGGGATGGAAGGAGTGGCAGCAAAGCTGTGTCAGCACAGGCAGAGGAGAGGGCATCTCAATTCCGAGCTGCTTTTAGCCAGAGCTTTCCCATCTTCCTTTCCTCCCCCAAATCCCCAATTAGCATATTCATTAACCATGAGGTGCTGGCTGTGGTGCTCCCATGCTGGGCAGGAAATCGTGGAGCTGCAGCTCAGCTGAGCATGGATTAGATTGAAAATTAAAACCTCGGGCCACTCTTTGAAAAATTCACGGAGGTTCGACTCTCTCTGTGCTAATTTGCTGTTATTTTGTGTTGTGGGTGTGACAGAGAGCCCACTGCCCCAGAGCTGATGTGCAGGACAAGGGAATCCTATTTTTCCAATAAACCTGCAGCCTGAATTCCAGCCAGGGACATCCCACTGGAAGATCAGGGAAGGGATGGTGATTTTGGAAGGATCAGGTTGGAAAATGGGATTCAGGAGTGGAAGAGGATTTTGGGATTGGGAGGATCAGGTTGGAAAATAGGATTCAGGAGTAGAAGGAAGGTGATTTTGGGAAGATCAGGTTGGAAAATGGGATTCAGGAGTTGAAGGTGATTTTGGGAGGATCAGGTTGGAAAATGGGATTCCCAAGTCATGGAGAGCCACAGCTGCTGAGCTCCAGGCAGTGCTGAGTGCCCAGATCCCAGCAGAATTCCTTCTGCTGGTTCTTCTGTTTGTTTGCTCATTCTTTGGGTGCATGAAGAGCTCCTGAAACTCTTGTGCTTGTGGCAAACACTGGAGAACAAACCAGAATAATGGAGCAGAACAGGCACAGCCTCCCAAATCTCAGGGATCCCTTTGGTCTGGGATGGCACAAGGGGAATGGAATAAAGTGAGGGGCCACTCTGAGCACTGGGATTATGAATTTCCTCTCAAACATGAGATTTGGGACAGGTTGAGCTGTCTCAGAGCTGGGATAACTTTTCCCAGGGATATCAAAGGAGGTGTAGCACAGCAGCAAACCCAGCCCTGCTCCAGGGCGTTATCCCAGCTGGAAACACCACATCCCTCTAGGAGAACTCCTGGCTCAGCCTTGTCCTTGAGATGAAGGTTCAGCCTCCCTGCAGGACATGGCCTGGCAGAATTAATTGATGTGTTTGATGAGATGATTCATTTGCTGGTTTGTCGACAAACGAGCTCGGCCAAACGCGGTGGCTTTGTGAGGAGTCATCCCCTAATTAATCCCATTTGAAAATAGAACAGAGCAATTTGAAATCACACTCATTGCCTCTGTAAACACTGCCCACAATTAACAGGGCATTCTTCACAGTTATGGATAAATGGGGAGATATCCAGGCAGTCGTGGTGCTCGGTAACTTCCATCTTTCCAGTGATCCTGAATGAGCGCCCTTTGGAGAACTGCTGGAGAAATTCAAATTAGAAAATAATCAAGAGCCTGGGTAATGTGTACATATGGTAATATGGAATGTGTTACACCATTAAGTCAATGTTAGCTCAAGGAAAACCTTTGGAAATCATTCACTGCTCATGCAGTGCCAGACTGGGGGACCTCACAGCCCCACATCCAACCCTGGACCTTCATGGCACAAAATTCATTTGGATTTACACAACTTCCTGCTTGATATGAAGGGGGAAACTTCATTTTTCTTCACCTCATTTTTTAAATATATTTTTTTACCTTAATCAGGTATAAATCCTCAGCTCTCAGCTGAATAAGAAATAAATGAAATAAAAGCAGGATACAACCCTGGTAGCACATAGAGGAGAAGCCAGGACCCTGAGTGCAGATCCCCAGCGTCCCCCAGGATGGGGAGAGGTGGCAGAGGGACAGCAGGGAGGGGCTGTGCATTCCTCAGGTTTTCATCAGCCTTTCTGACAGCCTGAGAGGGAAAAACACAGATTTGGGGGCAGAAAAAGCCATTTTGCAGTTTGAGAACAAACTCTGAGTGAGACAATACCATAGCACCGTGATCTTCCCCTGGGCCACAGGCAAATGTTCTGTCTAATCTTCAAATTTTTCTGACTGATTTGAAAAATAAGTTTCATTCCAGAGCTGTGTTTTTTTTTTTTTTTTCCTCTCTTTCTGCTGCAGAGATTTTGTGATTTGTACTAACCTTGAAGATACAAAACAAAATATGTGCTAATGATATTCCTCTCTCCCAGCTGGTGTTGGCAACTCTTTTACTGCTCCACAGGACAAGTGCAAGTACAAATGCAAATACCAGAACCTTGTTGAGAGCAGAGTGTCCCACATTTCAGTGGAACCATTGGAACTACAAGACATGTAATAAAACAGTTTCTGCTCTGAATGAATAATTGAGCTGCTTCTGTGGGGAGGCCTCTAAAGAACCATGTGGCAGAATGTTTTTTAAGGCACTTATGAAAGCCATCCCACCTGGAAACCATCCCACACACAGAGCCCACGTTGCTCTTCCTCTCAGCTTGCTTTAATTGCTCCTTCCATGGCTGTACCTCGGCTGAATGGGGAGGAAATTCAGCAGGAGACAGAAAAGCTGTAATTATTTTTAAGGTAGAGCAAGATTCCAAAATCAGAAAACTCCATGGAAGTCACTGGGCAGGTGTTTGTTTGTTTGTTTGTTTGTTTTTTGGTTTTTGGTTTTTTGCATGAGAATTCCATCCATACAGCAAAATTCCATCTGAGGATGTCAAAAAGAATCTCAGAACACTTTTATGCTTGGACCTTGGATTAAATGATGGAGCTCTTTAAAAACTCACTGCCACACCCCTCACCTCATGGGTGCTGTGGGTGACACCCATCCCAAAATATTCCTCCTTAGGCAGGAGATATCCCTCAGCCATCTGTTCCCAGTCACAGACACCACAGCAGAGAAGAGCTTTTACATCCAGAGGACATTTTTAAATTAAAAAAAAAAAAAAATTAAAATCAGTCTTTCTCCTTGGGATGTAATAGAGAACAAACCCATCAGCAGCAAGCACAATGATTATTATTATTATTATTATTAATAATAATAATAATAATAATAATGGTAATTTTGAGGGTATTTGTGACATATCAACATTTCCCTGCTGGAAGTTCACCAGCAGTCCCCTGGCAGGGGCTGGACACCCCTGAGAGGTGCAGGAGGCAGCCTGGCTAACACAGAGTGTAATTCCCACTCCAGGGTGTAAACTGGGAGTAAGGACCAGGCTCCCTGATAATTCTGAGTAATATTTATGCCAAAGTTAGAGTTAGAGGGAAGATATAAAAGCCTCCAAAGGTTTTCCTTCCTGAAATGAAGGCACTTATGTGGAGAGGGATATTTCACTGTATCCTTGGAGGATCTGTTTGCTTCCAAGGACTACCAGGGAAACTGGAGCAATCAAGTCAGGAGCACAAATTCCACAATTTTTCTGGATAATATTCCCTAGAATAAGTCCTACCCACAGCACGCAGTGCTACTTTTTAATTCCAGCAATGCAGAATAAAAAGGGACAAAATGATGTCAGTGCCAGTTCCAGCTCTCGGGGAGCTCCAGATGAGTGTACACAACATTCCCACACTTCCTTCAGCTCATTCATTACTTTATTACTCAATGCCTGATTAGCAATCCTCATGCTTAATTGCCCTCTAGCTTGTATGACTTGTAAACTCTCTGGTTAACACCACATTTCCCTGCTCAAAGTAACACAATGACATGATCTGACATCTGTGATTTACTTCTTCATTATCTCTTTTTTATAGGTGGAGAAAAGGCTGCAGAAACCAGACCTGAATTTTTTTTTTTTTTTTTTTTTTTTGTGCTAAGGCAAGCAGTGCAGAACAGAGCACAAAGAAGAGCCAGGATATATAAAGACTCAGGATATAACATTGATGTGTTGCAGGGAATTTTCTTCTATAGCACACACAAAGTTTCAAGAGATTTCAGCACTGGAAAATGAAAAAAAAATCAGTTTTAGGAAGTGAACAATTTCATTCTGGGTGGTAAAACTTTTGCAACAGCTATTTGAAACAAAAAGAGATTCTATTAATGCACAGGAATTCAGCCCATCCATTAGAGGTTTTCCTAAAGTTTACTGCTGATTTTTGGTGTTTTCTTTTTGGTTTGCTCTTTTGGAATAAGCAAAGCTTGAGGTCATTTGCAGCCAAGTGCACCTGGATTTTTTTCCATCCACCCAGACCTGTTTTACCCCTTTGGAATCTCTGCAGCCTGTGCTGTGATTCCATTTATTAGGGAGCACCAAGGTAATTCCCAGCAGCAGCAGATTTGCAGGCAGGTCCTTCAGTGGGGCCTCATGCTGAGTGTGGGGCTGCTCAATGTGAGTAATGACACCAGGTACAGAAATCAGCCATTCTGCTGACCCTGGAGCAGCTTAATAACTCAATTACACAAGAGAAAAGTAGATCTGTAGCTGCAGAAACATGTTCTGCAAAGTCTACATTAAAAATAAACAACAAACAACTCAATAAAAATGAAACAACAAAATAATGTAAACCCTTGCACAACAGCACATGAACAGCCTCCCTCTTAACAAGTATTTTGTGCAGGATCCTTTCCCCCAGCCCTGACACAGAAACAAAGATCTCACGGCTGGTTAATAGTTCTGCCTTTAGGGGAATGGAAAGAAAATTACCCAGACAAGAACAAGCCTTGTGGCAAGTTCCTCTCAGGCTAATGGACTCTGCAGATGAAAGTGGCTTTTGCCCTGAAATATTTTCTGAAGTATTTCCATGAAGGGTTGTCAGATCAGCTCTGTGCCCCCTTTTAGAGGCAGAGTCCAGCAAACACTGCCCCCAGCACTAAAGCTGTGCCAGGATGCTCAGGGCCCCTCTGCTCCTGCATCCTTGTTTTTATTTCCCTCCTCCCCAGCACCTGGAGTGGCCCCAGTGGAACCCCTCTGTTCACTGCCACTGCCCCTCTCTGTGTCTCAGGCTGGGTGCAGGGCTCTGTGCTCTCATCAGAGCACAATAAATATATCAGGTGGTTTAATATAAATATATTTAGGTGGTTAAATGTCTCCCAAGCTGGCTGGAGAAAACCCAGCTTTTCCTAAGCTCCCACCCAGTGATGCTCTCAGGTTTATTCTGCGAGCTGGATTTTGAGTTTCTCCATTTCAGAGTTACCTACATGGATTTTCTTGGAGTTTAAGAGACAAATCCACTCTCTTTTTTTCTCCACAACCAATGCCTCAATTAAAGAACCAACATGCCAAACCTTAGATTTTCTTTTGGAGACAATGATGGCCATAAAATCATGGAATCACTGAAGGGTTTGGGTTGGCAGCAAGGCTGGAGTGGAGGGAGAGCTTTGTGCAACACTGGATATTTATCACCTGTGGAAATGATTCCTTTGTTTCACTAATGAACTCCTTGGTGAAACAAATCTGTCATCAGAGGTTTTCCCAAAACCTTCTGACACTTCCCAGGGCAGCAGGGAAAAACTGCCCCCACTATTTCCTCACACAAAAAACATCATAACGATCCTGGCTTCTGAGGAGAAGGGTCAATTCCCACACCACACCCTGCAGCACCAAATTGAGGATACTGATGTGTGGTGTAAAGGTGATTTATTCCCTGGGAATGTTGTCACTTGGGGTCTGCAAATTCCCAAAAAAATTTTGGGAATTTACCTTTTCCCAGGTTTCCCTTCCACTGATGTATTTCTGGTTACAATGTGATAAATTCATGGCAAAGCAAAATGTATTTTTTTTGTGTGTGTGTGTGACAAGATACATAAACAAAGAAGCCTTTGATCTTGCCCCTCTAGAGCAAATAAACTTCAAATTTGTGAGGCTCATGGATAAAATTTGAAGTTTTCAGAGAGAATAGCAGAAAGAAATGGAAGCATTTGTGCTTTTGCAGATGCTGGTCTGATCTTGGGCAGAGGATGAAAACACAGAGGAAAGTGGTTTTGGCTGGTCAGGAAATGAAGAAAATGAAGCAGCAATTCCCTGCTCCGTGGACTCCAGACCCCCTGTGCAGGCTTGTTTGTGCTGCTCAGTCCCTTGGTACATGCACAGTCCATAATATCCATTTAATGTGGTACTGGGAAGGAAATGACAGATTTAGGAGGTGCTGAGCTGTTTAGGTAACAGGACCACAGGAGCATCTATCTTACATAAAAGAGAAATATGTCCCTGCTGGCATTTTGCTTCTGTGTGGGTGGATATGAGGAGCAAAACCATATCTTGAAAATACAAAAATCTCTGCCCTCACTCCCTGGAGCTGTTCCTTGTTCAGATTGTTCAGCTCCTTGTTCTACCCAAAGGTGGGGTGGGTCCAGCACCAGTCCCAAAAGCTGCTGCCCCAAATCCTCCAGGGAGGATTCCTCACTCCAGCCCTAGTTTTGGAGTTTTGGAAAGTGTTTTCTCCAGCCTGGAGCCTGATTTCAGCAAGGAAATGTTTTCTCAGGAGCCCATGAATGTTTAGCACTGGTGGGAAGAACTTTGGTCTGTTACAGACACCCCTGGGAATGGTTTCCCCTATCCCAGGTGCTCCAAACCTGTCCAACCTGAATTTGGACACTGCCAGGGATCCAGGGGCAGCCAAAACTTCTCTGGGCACCCGTGCCAGGGCCTCTCCACCTTCATGGCCACTTATCCCTTATAGCTGATCTAAATCTTCCCTCTTTTAGCTTAAAACCAATAACCCTTGGCTGACAAGGTCCTGCTAAAAAGATTGTCCTCCCACCTTAAATTGGTGCTTAAAGAAATCCCAAAGTTTCCAAAGAGGTGCTTCTCCAGCATCATTTGGGATGGAAAAGACCTTTAAGGCACCTTTAAGCAGCTCCTGGCTGCAGCTCTGAAGGAGCTGTCTCAGAGCCTGGAGCTCAAACTCTGCTTGTGCTCTCAGATTTCTCTGTGGATCTGCTGAGCCTGGGTTTTTTGGGAATTTTCCTGCTCAGCAGTCAGGTGCAGGATCCTCTGAGCTGCAAGCACATGCACTGGTGTTATTCCTGCAATGAATCCCTGACCTTCAGGTGCTCTTTTCTTCTTGTACAGTCAGAATTTTCTGGAGGTGCTGTGCTGTGACCCTGGGGACGTGGCTTAGTGGTGGCTTTGGCAGTGCTGGGTTAATGATTGGAATTGATGATCTTACAGAGCTTTTCCAACCTTAAGCATCTCATGATTCAGGGAGAACAGTGGTTCTGTGTTGGGTTTTTTGGGATATATTTTTATTTTATCTTATATTTACATCTATCAGTGTACAGGAGCAATGGATGGGAATGCTGGAGCAGCTGTCCCAAAGCTTTATTCCATCACAGCCATCAGTCTCATTTCACAGAGCCAAGCAGGGGAGATGGAACAGCTTCAGCTGCCAGCACAGCACACCAAATTCTCTTGGTTACAAAATCTTTTAACAACTTTCTAGCCAATAGCACAATATTTAAAGCTGACAAGTGTTTGCTCAGGCCAATTAATAAAGCTGCAGGTACATCTTGCTTTGAACAATGCTTGCTGGTAATAGATTAAAACAATGGATAAAGCTTCAATATTAATCTTACATGTTTCTGCTGTCTTGTTTAAATAATTTCGTTTCTTGAGGCCTGTCTCTACACAGCTCACAGCCCTGTTGTTTCTTGTCTTGATCTTCAGCATTCTTGCAGTTCTGCAGTCTCTCCTCCAAGGCAGAGAAGGGAGGAAGAACTCAATTTGCATTTTGTACCTGGTCTTGTTCTTTCTGATTCACCTGCCTCCCACCAGTGTAATCCAAGTCCTTTCCTTTCCCCCAGCTGATTTCTTTGCTCAAAACACCCTCATTTCTGCCTGTCCACTGCTAAAAAGCTCTTATTAGGATCACTCATAAAAAATAAAATCGATATACAACCTACAAATAATTGAAATCCTATTTCCAGCTTTCTGGATGCATAAATCACTGTCCTGCTCAGCAATCCAAACCACAGCCAGGAAAACTCCTGATCCTGAAGGACAACAAAGAAGGGAGCACATGTTCTTATATCTTTCCTTGGTCCAGTGGGAAATATCAGGAGATGACACCAGGAGCCTTTGCAGTGTCAAAAAAATGGGAATAAAGCACTTAGACTCATGGAAAGAGTGGGAATGAAATTGGAATTGTTGGAGAGGAGCTCTCTGGGCTCTTGAGATGCTCTTCAGTGAGATTTTTCCTTAAGAATCCAACCTAAGGTGGAAGTATTAGAAGATTTAAAAATACATTTGTGGTTTCAGATAAGGAGTTATTCATCTGAACTCTAACTGGGTCACAGTTCTTGCTAGGTAATGGAAGTTGCATCTTGGAAAATTATGTTTTCATTCTTTCTGGTTTTTTGTTCCATGAAGTGAATTGAGAATGAATTCTAAACCTGGATTTAAATGGTCCCTGAGACCGAGTACAATGTCTGTTTGCCAAGCCAGTGTGTCCCTGCTGAAAATCAGCCTTCCCAATTAATATGTATTTATTCATTGCCTTATTTATTTATTTATTGCCAGGATAACTTTCTGGAAGCTCCAGGAAAGTGTTGCAGCAAATATTGCTTTACTCCCTACCTGGGCTGGTGCAAAAAGAGAGACTGAAATGTAAATGCCATGCATGATTTATTATCCAAGGGTTAACTTAACAAGGAAAGAGATAAAGATATTTACATTTGCTAATTTGATATTGAAACTGAGCTGATCACCAGCTGAAATTGCCAAGCTCTTGTTTCTGTGTTTCTGTGGAGTTGTCACTGCCATTCCCTGATTTCTCTGCCCTTTGCAGAGATCCCTCAGGAAGATTTGTCAGAGCTGGATTAGACCCTGAGAGCAGGGAGTTCTTCCAGCAATGCCTGAAGGACAATTAGTGATTGTACACACAAATTATTGAAACAATTCGGGCTGGAGACTTTCCTTGTCCAGAATAAATGTTCGGGGTCTCTGGACTACCAAGGTCTCTCTGTGGGCTAAGAAGGGTGTGAAACTGGCCAGCATTGTTCAGAAGATTTAATATTGTGTAATAAAGGTGTTTGAAGATATTTCTCTAGACTGAGGAAAGAATAGTACATCTTCTGTGCTGCCTGAACGATTTTGGTATAAATAAATTATCTGGAATATTAGGATGGTTCTTTCCTGCTCAGCACTCATTTATACACTCACTGCTTGCTCTGGCCAGGGATTGCTTTTCCCTAAGTTCTCCATATTTCCACCTACAAATTTCTCTCAAATTCTTTATCTCCAAAGCTTTTATTTTTCACCTGGCTGTAGCTCAGATGAATTATGATGATTTGCTTTCTTAACTGACATTTTCCATCCAACTCTCTGCAGAGCACTTTGACATCTTCCTGAAAATGTTAAATATTTCTACTCATGCAGAGCCTTGATCTGGCCCAAATTCTGATGTGGATTTGTCTAAATCATCTACAATAATGACTTTAGGAAACAGGAACACAGGAGATCTGGATTTTCCCAAATAAAGGCTGGGTGATGCTGCTCCAACCTTCATGAGATGTTCCACACTATGGAGAAAGGAAGGTTCTGTTCTGCCACAAAAATCCCTCTGTTTTCACCTGAAAGACCTGGAAAAGAACTTTTCCCTGTCTTCTCCCAAATGCAGGAATTCCCCTGGCCTGCATAGTCTCTGGTGACTATTAGAACTATTGGGCATTTATTTAAGTTCCTGCAGTAGCTTTCATCCTTTCTTGCTTGTCACAGTAAATTAAAATTGAAAGAGGGAGATATTGCTATGGAGAAATGATGATCTTAAAAAATGATGTTAAAGAATGTGCCCTGAATTGTCCCTTGGACACAAGTCTGGGTGAAGCCTCCACCCACAGAGGATGCTGCTGGAATCACCTTTAAATTCAAATCAGATCCATTTTTCCAATCACCTGGGAACTCTGTCAGACTCCCTGGTACATCAAAGGCAAGGCCAACCTTTATCTCCATTGCTGCTGAAAAAAACTTCAGTGAGCAAATGTACAAAATTATCCCTTGGTGCTCTGGGTTGTTTCAAAAGAGTTTCAATTTCTCCTTGCATCAGTGCATTTGTTTTCTGTTGTGGGTTAACTTTTCCCCAGTTAATTCACAAAAAAAAAGTGGAGCTGTCCCTGTCACTTGATTTTGCAAACAGGTTCTGCTCAGACCAGTTCTCAGCCTGTGACCCCACATGAGGATGAAAAAGGGATGAGCATTAACCCCTCTTACACTCATTTCCAACCAAACAGAAAAATTGGAGGCACAGCCTGAGAAAAGATTTCATAGCTTATTTTCAATTTATTAAAAAAAACCCACAACCAAACTCTGTCAACATGACATGAAAATTTGTCTGAGCTTTTGGCAGACTTAAAAATAATAATCAAGCTTTCTCTTGGAGTTGAACAGAGTGTTCCTTTCAAACCCAATATTAAATGTCCTTTTCTACTTGAAAGCTTGCTTAAGTATCTACAACTGAGATGAAAATACATTTAGGAAATAAACATTGAATTAAAATTATGTTGGTTTATGGCAGGCAGTTTGGACATACCTGGGGTTTGGGGTTTACTCTTTGGGGGTTTTTTCCCCACAGTTTCTTTTGACTGAATAAACGTGGCAAAAATGAGTAGTTCAATAAAAGTTTCAGATTCTGAGATTTTCTACAATGGCCCATAAGAAAGGTTACACTGGTCTTTGATGCTCAGGGTAGAGAAGTTAACACAAAAAACTGATTTTTGAGAATGCTGTTAAAAATATAAACTGTTTGATAAAAAATTGTAATTGTGGGAGACCTGCACTGAGTCCTTCATCAGTGGTATCCCAAATTTCCAGTGAAATGGGGTCCTGTTCTACCTCCTGGGGCCAGAAATTCTAAAGCCTCTGATCCCCCAGTATCCCCAGGAGCTGCTGGTCATTATGGAGTGTTGGGAGCAAGGAAACTCCTGGCAGGAGGTGAAGCCACCTGAATTTCTGAATGTGGCCCAGGATTGGAAGGGCAGATTACAGCTCTTGTGTTTTTTCATCAGAATTGAGGGGTTCTGAAGAGATCCTGAAGGCAGGGAAATCCCCAGGTGTGGGTGACAGCTTTAGTGGCATTAGGAGCAGGCAGTGCATCACACGGGGATTACAAAGGAAAATGCAAACTGCACCAGAAAATCTGAAATTAAAAAAAAAAATATAGATAGATACAGATATAGATATAGATATATATAGATATATAGATAGATGATATAGATATAGATACAGATATAGATTTGATATAGATATATAGATAGATATAGATGATATAGATTTAGATGACAGATATAGATATAGATAGATATAGACATAGATGATGTAGATAGATATAGATAGATATAGATTTAGGTGATATAGATATAGATATATAGATACAGATATAGATATAGATTTGATATAGATAGATAGATGATATAGATATAGATTAGATATAGATATAGATGATATAGATATAGATATATAGATATGGATTAGATATAGATATAGATATATATCCACCCCTAACCTGTCCCTTTCCCAGGAGCAGGAAAAGCCACTTCTGCCTGCAAGGAAATACCTGCCAAGTGTCAGCATTGATCGTGTGGATGCTGAGCTGCCTGATGCAGCCAAGCCCAGGGAATTTGAACAGTTAACAGCTGGACTAATTAGGGAGTCCAGCATTATTGGGATAACTGATAACCAGGGCTAAGCAAGGTTATTTTGCGAGTAATAGATTTGACTTTGCAAAGAACAGCGGATATTTGCAGAGCTAATGAAAACTGCGCTTCCCAAATTAAAGTGTGAGCAAGCAGGGAAGGAATGGAGTGCACCTAATTAAAAATGCATGCCAAGGCAGGGAGGGCAGAGTCCAAGGGTAAACAAATGGCACGATCCAGATTTGTCTGCAGGAAATGCAGAGGGAGGGATGAGGCGACTCGGGGTGCCCAGTCCCAGGCATGCAGTGCTGGAATTGCCATCCCTGGTGATGCCTTAGGGTTTTAACTTTTATATTTTCCATCTATTTGTAACACTGTAATTCTTTAGTGTATAACTCCAAACTCCATATCCAGTGCTGGTGCTGCTCTCCCATTTTGGGCAGACACAACAATTCCTCTCCAGGCTGGGAATCAAGGACACCTCACTGCCTCAGGCCCCAGGGATGGAAACAAAAGTGAGTTGGGGGAGCAAACTTGGGGTAAATGACTTCATTACTGGAGCTGTAATTGGGAGATTAACCCTCAATATGCAAATGGACCAAACTTATCAAAGTGTGAAAACCCATGACCCATCATCCATTTTTGGGTGCAGCCCCTGGGGGGCTTTGTCTGCCCTAAATGTACCTGAAGCCTCTTCAATAAATAGAACAGCTTTTTATTCCCTTAATTCTGTCTGGTCTCTGTTTTTGGGTAGTCCCAACATCAGTGGGAGACTCAAACCACGAGCAGATGAGCCCCTGCACAGCCTGGGAATGGGGGGATGTGGTGGAAATTCAGGCTTGGTGAACTTGGAGGACTTTTCCATCCTCAGTGGTTCCATGATTTGGCAGCATCTCCACCCTGAGCACACAGCCTTGGAGCTCCAGGGCTGGCTGACCCCAAGCACAGCACAGGGCACTCTGCACCTCACAGAGCTGCTCCTTAAAGGTTCTGCCTTTTCCCATGCAAACGAGCTTTGATTTAAACTCAGTAGCATTTCCCTAGGTTGAATTATTCTTAGACTCCTTTTTTTTGGAGGAATTATGACTTATTTATTTTATTTATCAGAGTGATGACCATCTCCCACCTCATCTTTGTAATCCAACATAACCTTCACGGTTCTGCTCAGCTCTGTTGGACAAGGAGTGTGTCACAGGCAGAGCTGTGTGGCTTCTGCCTTTCCCAGCCTGGAATTTGGATAAACTTCACTTTGTTTTGCTGCTCTGGGTTGGTGCAGCAGGATCCCAGCTCTGTGAAAAAAAACTCCAAAGGATTTGGCAGCTCCAGCTGCTCACACTCAGGGTTGGGGTGGTGTTTCCGGTCCCTTCATGTCAGAGTTCAAAGCAAAATTCTCCTTTAATCTTTAATAATTCATTATTATTATTATTATTATTATTATTATTATTATTATTATTATTATTATTATTATTATTTTGGGGTTGGTTGGGGTTTGTTCTTTGATTCTCTTGTTAGCTCTCTTTAAAAGCTGAAAAATTTCTCAGTTGCACTAACTCCATTGCCAAATGTCACAAGTTAGTCACCAATAATCTCAACATCTTCAACGGGTTCTTCCTTAAAGTTGGCTTCAAATTTGGTTTGCTCTTTGAACTCCAGGAAGAGAAGTCTGGGTTTGTGACTCTGTTTGTATATGTGCACTCTTCATCNTTTTGTCTTATCCCTCCCCATCTGTCCAACAGGATATTTATTGGGAATCATATATGAGAAGGATATATAGGACAAGGCACACCATGAATTTTCAATATATCATAGATTGGATGGAAAACTAACCCAGAAACTGTGTGGAATAAAGGTTTGCCGAGCACTTGCTGGTATTTCTGGTTTAGTTATAGAAACAACTTTGGTGTGATGATGGGGATTAGGAATTTGAAAAAGCAAAGCTGTTCACTTTGGATACAGAAAAAGTAGGGGCATTATATCAAATAATGAATGGCTGAGAGAGGTTCTCACCACCTCAGATTGTGCAAATGAGGGATCATTGAACATTATCCACTTTAACCCAAGTGGATAAAAAGGAGCTGTTTTCACGGAGTGCCTGATTAGTTAGAGAAGTTAATTGATGCAAAAAATGGAGATGCATTCTAAAAGCTGGTCATTGCTAGGGATGGCAGGAGCAGCCAGTCTCTAATGATACCATTTTATCTTTTTGTGCTTTAATAGAAAGACATGCATATATTTAGAGCATATTTAGCTCAAAATTTTAAAAGAAACACGAAGCTTCGTGCATCTGGGTTTAGAGCCACCTCATTAATGATGATGAATGAAGATGGAGTGCCTAACAGCCCAAACTGGCATGTTCCAGACATCCACTCCTTTCCAAAGCATCCTGTGCCAGCTCCTTGTCAAAGAGCAAATGTGGAAGTGGAAGCCTGGATGTGAAGGGAATGAATTCCTGCATCTACACAGGGAAATGTTGGTGATGTCCCCACAGCAAACCCATGGCCCATAGCACAGGGCATTGGTCAGGTGTGGAAAACAGCAGAAGCTGCCTCTCAATGGCCTGGCATTACTGCACTGGCTCCTGGCTGTGAAAATTTCCACATTGCAAGGAAAACTCAGATCTGTTCTGTTCAATTTATCTTTGGAAGGGATTCACCCCAGCTCAGGGGAGTTGAGCTGAAGGTCAAGGGCTGTCCAGAGAGGGGATCCCAGCCCTGAGTGCCACCTTCCCATCTTCATCCTCATCCTCATCCTCATCCTCATCCTCCTGGAACTGGATCAGCTCCCACCCTGCTCCTTACCTGAGCACCTCACTTTTTATTGGGTTTGGACTGCAGCCCTCCATACTGCTACACTGTAAAAAAATCATTAAGCATCTCTTGTTTTCCTTAACCTAAAGTCATTTAAATCACAAAGCTCCTGGAGAGTGTCACAGGGACTGGAATTCCCAGATGTGATCGTGATTTAATGCAAAATGAAGCCTTATCATATTAAGCATAATTTTTATCGTATCAGTGACTTACTTAACAGATTAGTAAATGTTGTTTTTCTAAAATCACCAGACAGCTCCTGAGATGTAATTGGATTATGGCAGTTCATTTTCTCCATCAGCTTTGCAACCCTGCAAAAAGCAAGGATTTACCATTAGGGTATGGAAATCACTCAAATTTCTCTTGTAATTAGACTTAGCCTGCCTTTGCTGTTGGCACATAAATGCTGGGTTGTGTCTTCGTGCAGAAATCCCTGTTCCCTTTTAGATATACACTGAATAAAACCCATGTGAACTAAGGAAAGCTAAAAAGGGATGAATTTCTAAACTCTCTAACAGAAGAGTTCACAGTTCATTAAATATATTCAGGGGCATTTCAGAATGGTTTCAGGGATTGTCTTTATGGAAAGTGGAATTAGAAATGTTGAAATCTTTGGGATTGTTACTTCTTATATATATATATATATATATATTTACTAAACTCAGTTAAATCTCACCAAGTTTTGATGTTTGGTGACTTCAATTTCTGCTGCTTTCCCTTTTCAAAGCCACTGGGCCATGAATTTGTTGGCCAGTGGAAAGGTGGCTGTGGTTCACAGAGTGAAAATAAGGGCTGAAGATTATGTACACTCTGAAGGTCAAGTCTGAAATAGTATAAATCCATCTCTATAGAGCTGCTTTAAAGTTACATTAAAGTTGCAGCTGTTCCTCGGAGTGAAAATGCTTTTTCCATACCCTGATCTGAAGTTTTTAGGGTCACCCTTGCAAGGAGCTTTGCTGGTACTTAAATACTGATCCAGTCCCATAAAATCAGGATGAAGACTTTTTCCCTCTCTGCCCACTCCAGCAGAACTCATAAAATCCACCCTTTATTGACCAAGTGGATGTTATGTGTCAAATCTGAGCACCTGGAATATGTGGGGTTTATTACTGCTCTGCTATCAGCAAGAGGAATGTTATTCCTGCAGAATCTCCTGGATGGAATTACAGTTTATCCAGCAATATCGACTGCTATCAATTCATGTACATGGAAATCTCTGAGAGCTCCACTTGTACAGAACAAAATTTAGACATCTGAGCCACATTTTCATTTTCATATCATTTACTCTCGCCTACTAATAGCAATATTTGGAATAATTAGTTACAATTCAGCCTGAAGGTCTCAATTTCCATTTGACTGGCAAACTTTTACAAGCAGCACACATTAGCAGTTTGAAATGTCACAGCAAAGTTTAATCAAGCAAGACAATGCGTGAAAATGCTTAAAAAAATATTTCTAATTGACAATGCATTTATTTAACTTATTGTCTAAACTGTGGTGCCTTTGGACACTTTGTCCAAGGCTTTCGGTTGAGACTTTCCAAAATGAAAAGTGTAAATCTAAAAAAAACTGTAAATCCAAGAAAACTGTAAATCCAAGGCCAGGTTGGAGGGGGTTTGGAGCAACCTATGATGGTGGAAGGTGTCCCTGCCTGAGGGTGGAATGAGAGGGGCTTTAATGTCCCCTAAATCCAAACCATTCTGGGATTCCCTAATCAGCCAGGCAAGATCCTCAAGGCAACTCCTTAGCCATGGAGCAAACCCCTGAGCCAGAACTAACCCCACTGGTGCAGATAATGAGGAGTGAAGGGCTGAGAATGGGGTGCTGCCTCTTTTGGGACAGAGCTGAAACCCAGAGGTCCTGCCCTGGCTGAGGATGCACACTTTGGAGCAGCTCCAAGGGCAGAACTCATCCCTCTCCTTGGTGGATTGCTGGAGCCTTGACAATTCCCACATCAGCCCACCTTTCCCAAAGGCACCAGCTTTGGAATCACAACCTCCCAAACACATTTCCCCCATTCTGCTCCCCATTCTGCAGGGAATGCCCAGGATCATTCCCTGCCTGGCTGTGCAGCCCCATCCTGCTGCTCCTCGGGGATCTCCCCTGTGTTCAGGCAGCCATCTGGATGCACAGATAAATGAGGAAGCTGGGAATTCTCACAGGTCCTCAGATGAGCTGTGTCTGCACGATTTTTAAAGGCACATCCCCAGGGAGCAGCAGCTGCTGTGTGTGTCCCTCTCCCTGCGCTCTCCATCAGTGGAAGGAGTCAGACCTCGCACTGAGGAGAATAATTAAGTGAAATAATCTTTCTTTACTGTGTCTTTCAATTCCCCACTCCCTGCTCTGGCTTTACTCTTCCCCAGAGAGCTGCTTTTTACTGCTAACACTGCTTTGGCCAGAAGGCTCCATAAATCACCTGCTGGAGAACCCAGGTCTCACCTGTAGCTCTTCCCTTCCCAGCCATACCCCGTGCAACAGGTCCTGAACCCATCATTCCACAGGGATGGCTCAGGGGAGGAAAATTCAAACAATTAAAGCAGTTTATAAGCTCATCCCACAGCCTGTTTGAAAGCCAGGGTTAAAAATTCACCAGGGCTCAAGCAGAAGGGAAATATCTTGGTTTTGATGCTGCCACTCCCAAGGAATATAAAGAACATAAGAACAGACAGCTGGCCAGGCTAAGGATGTGTTTAACAAGATCCTGCTCTGTGGCAGTGATGATTATGGAATTTTTTAATAACCTGACAGGTAAAGAATTATCCTTCCCCCTCTTGGACATCCCCCCTGGCAAATTTTGTCCATTTGGAGCTGTCATAAGGAAAGAATCCAGACTCTGACCCAGGAGAGTGGAGTTGATCTGTGCTGCTCCCACCTTTTCTCCCTGCACTCATTTCTGTGGCTCTGCCTGGAGAAAGGTGACAAAAATCCCTATATTCCATGTGTTTTTTTTTTTTTAAATTCCAAATCCTATTCTCAGAATACAGAAGTTGCAGACGAATGGAGACACCTCACTCAGCTACTTGAGCATCATGGCAGGATGCTGCTCTTGTAACAACACAGTAAAATAATAGCAATGATAATAACAACAACAAAAAATTAGTAAGAATACCTCTTTAAAAATAAAAAAAACACCAAACAGTACAGTTTTGAAAAACCTGCATTTCCTCCCTTTTCATCACTGTTCCCTTTCCCTGCTCCCTCATTGTTCTCCTCCCTGCCAGCCCTGCAGAACATGAAATGAATTTCCCCCCCAGCTGGGAGCCTCTGCCAGTGGATATTGCTGCTGTGGAATGCTCTTATTTCAAGGTGCTGGCAGGGATTGTAAGACAGAGTTGAGCAAGTGAGTGAATTTCAAACTCACAAAATTACATGCCTACAGCACATCATATGGTTAATAAAATGGCAAAATCGAAGCTGTGGTCCCACAAGTTCTCTCTTTTAAAGCTCAGACACCTTTAGTTTATGAATTAGTAAGCCTTTTTCATTTCATAGTCCAGAGGGAATTGCTGTTTGCTGCCCTGCTCCTCCCGGTCCTGCTGTGCTGTGCTCTCTTATAACTTTTATTTTAACCTTCTACTACTTTTAATTGCATTTCAGGAAGAAGTCTGCCTGGGAAAATGCTCTCTTCCTCCCTGCCTGACAGCAGTTGGCTTTGGAATAGTCAGAAACATCATTAAAAATTGGAATTATTTTCAGTTCTCCCATTGATCATTTATAATGTTTCAACTTTACTTTGTATAAATAGGGTGAAGGCAAATGCAGTGCTTCTCCTGCATTTCCATGGAGAAATTCAGGAAGAATTTCTTTGTGGAGAGGGTGCTCAGGCCTTGGCAGGGGCTGCCCAAGGAGGTTTGGAGTCCCCATCCCTGGAGGTGTCACCTGGAGGTGGCACTCAGTGCTCTGGGCTGGGGACAAGATAGGGACAGCTTGGACTTGATGGTCTTGGAGATCTTCTCCAAGCTCTGTGATCCTGGGATTCCTGAAATGCCAAACCTGGGGTTACTCTGCATGCATTAAACACTTTGGGAATATATTAAATCAAATATATTATTCAATATATATTTAACATATATCAATATATTAAATCAAAAGCTGCCTGCAGCTTTTTGTGGAAGAGTAAATGCTTTCCTGAGCAGAGCAGCACGAGTGCTCCATCCCTCAATCCCATGGATAAGCAATGCCTGGATGAGGAATTTCTCTAATCATTCTGATAAGGGGCTCCATCAACACTTTCAGGATGACTAATGGCATTTAACTCCCCGATTCTATTTAGAAATGGACTCCACTTAACTCCTTGGATAGTTGACTTCAGTAAGTGCTTGTGGAAGGCTTCTGGAGCACAAACACTGCTGAGGCTGGGATGAAATGGTTCTCCAAGGAATACTTAGCAATACTTGCAACAACAGTGGTTTGGCTAATGACAGCAAACATCCTTTTGTGAAGGCTTTATTTACACAGCCCTCTGATTTATTCTGGCCTTGGGAAAAGACTTCTTCCCAAACAGGCAAACCCTGGGGAGAAGGGCACTGAACCTGCCTTGTTTTGGGGAATTATTGAAGGGCATTCCTGGCCGGGAGTGTTTGACACACAACCCATACCCCCAGTTCTGAGCAAATGAGGATTAATCTGTGAGCTGTGATCTCGCTGAGCTCCAGGTGAAGGTGTTTAACATGTTCTGAGTGTCAGAGCCGGGATTCACCTCCCTGCCCGACATTTGCTGCTTATCTCTGACAATTAGTTGTGCAGAAATCACCTTGTTTGTTCCATTATCAGGGAAGGGAGACAGCTCTGCACTCACAGCTCTGCCTGCAGTCTTGTTTTCAGGAATTTATTAACCCTTCACTCCTGCAGGTCTTTTACTTTTGGAAATTTCTGCTTTAAGGCTTTTTAATGGAAAGGCAGGGATTTATTTTTTTCTAGGATGTGATGGGTGATTCCCCAGGGATGTGTAATTTGTATAGGATTCATTTCTATGTGCCTTGTAAAGCTGATGAATCTCTCGAGGATCTTTACAGAGACTACATAGATGGAAGATATATAATGTCTGTTATTACTACAGACTGGGGTATCCTGAAAATTGAGATTACTTAAGAGGGAATAAGACGAACCCACCTAAAAATGTGCATAAAAATCTAATATTTTGATTATATTAGTGATAACAATTTTCCTAACAAACCCTGGTCATTATTCATTTTGATTATAGTTTTTCTCTCCCTTTCACACCTGCTTTTCATGATGAATTGTGGCTGTTGCTCTGCCTGCTCAAGCTCTGCTGGAGCCACGTGTGTTTGGGATTTGCAGTGGTTCATTTTTAAAAGAGTTGTGTGAAAATGTTCTTTATGTGTTTGGAGTCAAAATTAACCTTGAAAGAAAAGTCAAAACACAATGTACATAGCTCTGATAAGTCATAAATCATAGGAATGGGCTGGAAGGACCCTAAAGTTTAACCCATTCCAGCCCTGCCATGGCAGGGACACCTCCCACTGTCCCAAACCCCAATGTCCAACCTGGCCTGGGACATTCCAGGGATCCAGGGGCAGCCACAGCTGCTCTGGGAATTCCATTCCAGGACCTGCCCATCCTGACAGGGAGCAATTCCTTCCCAAAATCCCATCTCACCCTGCCCTGGGTTGGTAGGAGGCATTCCCCCTTGTCCTGGTACTCCTGCCTCTCCTTCAGATCCTGTTCTGAGTTTCCCTTATGAGAAATCAATCACTCAGTTCATTAACAAATTCAGCAGAATTGTGACACCCAGCTCTCCTGATTCCTGCATTGTTTAAATCTGCTCAGCTTTCTGTACTGCGTTTATTTCTCCCCACACAGGCTGCAGCTCCACATAAAGTCAAAATTTAAGGTTTTTTACTCTGTTTAGGTGGAAAGACTTTATTTCTGAAGCAGTTCTTGAGAGAATAGATCAGGCTTTAGCTGTTGCTCATTAACACCTATCATTAAAGTGTAAATTTCAGACAGTAACACAGAGCTCACTCTGCATATTTCCTCAGAAGGTTTTTGGGGGTGAATTTTAAGGTTTGCTTACAGTTTTATGCTTTCAGCTCCATTCTGCTGTCCTGTAATAAATGCAGCCCTGGAGGACTCCTCTGAAGAGTAACTTCATTCCTTCCCTCTTGACCAGAATATGATGAGTCCAGCATTGAGCCATAGAGATGCATAGTGATTTTTAGCCATAATGTTATTTCAAAATACGTATTCATTTCCATTATTCAGAACTGCTAAACTTCATGGTCCCCATCCTGATCACCTTTATTTATAATTGTATAAAACTTGGCTGAAGGAGAGATGAAGATTCTCCTGATAAACTCAGTGTATCACAGGCAGCAGTGGTGGAAATCCTGCTCTTCCTTCCACCCTTTCAGCTCCACAGATTTCATCCCCATTGAAATGAGAATATTATTCATGTTATCAGTACAAAGGCCACAATATCTTTCTTTTGGCTAATTAAACCTCTCCCAATTAACACATCTCTCTATAACCTTCTCTAGGAGGTAGGAGGGTTTCCTAAGAGGAAGAAAACTCCTCAGAGGAGGGAGGATAATTCACTGAGGGTCAGCCTGGCAGGTTGATGGGACAGAAAACCAGCACCAGCATTTCCAGGGATGACTCTGACTCCTTTCCCTTCACACAGGGAGAAGTTCCTCTGAAATCAACACAATTTTTTTTCTACCTGACACAATTTTTTTCTACTGCCTGACATAAGCTTTGGATCAGTCCTGGAGTAAAAAAGGAGAAATCCAAAGGTAAATAATGTGTGCAAAACAAATTCGATGAGAAGGGCCCAGAGATGACATCTCTGATCTGAGCCTTCCCAGAGCTCTTCAAACACCAGCTCCTGCTTTTGCATGAAAGCTGCAGTTCAGGGAAGCTTCTCAGACAACACCACGCAGCAACAAAGTGATTGCCACAGCCCTGACATCACTTTGAAAACACTCAGCCTAATTCTCTCAAAATTTGACAATTAATTGAAATTTGGTTGCTTGCAATCACTGGAATGAAAGCAAGAGGGGGAAAGTGTAACAAGGCAAAGCTGGTGATAAATTGCAAATCCTTTCTTTTAATTGCTTCAGAGTTGATGAGCCTTCTGGTGGCACCTAGGAGTCAAATGTCCATGGAAATACAGAAATCCCCAGCGGAGTGAAATCCCCAGGAATGGTGATTCCAGCTGGCTGAGGCAGTGAGGGACCATCCCCAGAAGCTGGATAAAGCTGGATAAAAATCCCTCCCAACACCACGTGCTGAATTTCCATACACTCATCTCTGCTCAGCCACTGCAAAGGCAGAAAAAGGTGATTTCCATAAAGGAGAGCATGGGTGGATCAATCCCAGGAGCAGGGAGAGGGAAGGGGCTTTGCTGAGCACCATTCCACACCTGGGGCTACAGAAGAGAGCTGGAGTTTTTGAAATGCAGAGAAGAAATAAATGTCTAGGAGGTGAAAGAGTTTTAAATGACTTCTAAGGCTGAAGTTTTGCTCTCAGGGTCAAAAGGCACTTGCCTTGCAGAAGGATGGCAGAAATTTTAATTGCTGGCTAGAAAAAAAGCCATTGTGGGAAAAGAATTCCTTGGCTTCTTTAGATAAATCAAGGCAAATTCTGGAGAGCTGTGTGTGAATGCAGCCAGGGGAATTTAAATGAGAAACAAAAGGGAGGTTAAAGCTCCAGAAACAAATCTCCAAGTGGGAGGAAATGGTGCTGTCACTCTCTCTGAGGCAAACTGCAGTGCATGGGACAGCAAAGAATTCCAGGTTTGCCTCTCTAGGCTCAGCTCATTCCCAGCTTAGGAACAGCTTAGAGATAGACCTGGTGTGAAATCCTTAGGGAGCACCTGACAGTGGAATAGCAGGTGAAAAACCTGCTGGGCTGTGCCTCTGTGCCAGGGGAGCTGGAGCAGCCCAGCCCAGGCTCTAATGAGAGAAACAGCATTTGCAAAATTCCGGGCTTTTTCTTAATAAATTGGGCCATTAGCTGCTGAAATAAAACACAAGACGTGGAAAAGAAAACATTGCTCCCCGAACAAAGCAAACACACTCTGATTAATTTACTTACTTTCTGAGTTGACAGCAGAGGTCAGCAAGGAAGACAGCAGAAAATCCCATTTTCTCAGCTTGGTTTCAGGCTGTTTAGGGAGGTCACTGTGAGCAATCACCCACCTGGGCACTGAAATGTTGCCTCCAAGTCCCTGCAAGTCCTGGCCACTTTTTATCCACCTGGTTTGGTGTCACATCATGGAAACCATCCACGTTTTCACCTTTGGAAATCTTCCCCCTCAGACACTGGATTTTTTCTAATTTTTTTCCTCCATAAGTTTTTCTTCCATTATAATTATAATAAATTTTGTTGTGAAGTTGTGGTTTCCCCATTTCTGGAAGTGCCCAAGGGCAGCTTGGAAGGAGTCCCTGCCCATGGAAGAAGTTTGGAACTGGATGAATTTCTGGGTTCCTTCCAACCCAAACCATTCATTCTATGAAGTGGGGGGCAAAGCCACAAAAATAAAATGACATTTAGTCTAAACAGCTTCTCTAATCCTTTTTTTTTTTTTTTTTAATTTATACTCATTACATTTTTCTTTAAATATTGTATCTTTTAAGGATCTCATCCCTACAACACTCCTACAACAACAATTAAAGTGAAACACTTTAAAAGTTTGCTCTTTGACCCTTATCTCCCACCTCTTCCTTGCAAGCTTCCTGTTCTCCACACTCCATAAACCCCTGAACACTAGAAATAACATTCAGACCACAATCAGCTTTTTCCAGAGAAAATAACTTTAAATTTAATATAGGGATGGGATCTTATCATCATGGTTTTAATAGAGGCAATGAAATAAAAAAAAAAAAAAGATGAACACAAGAAATTACCATTGATTGTATAATATCATTTGTGTTTGCATAGAAAGACTTATAAAGAATGAAGATGTTGCTGGTTAGATTTTCTCCAGAAAGGAATTGCTTAATTTAGACATATTTAGCATTCTGATTATTTTTTTTTTCGGTCAGCCAATAAAAAATACCAGGGAAACATATTGATTTCATCATTGTGAACTATGGAACTGGGTGGATTATTTTTGTCACTTCTGCAGTGCAGCAGAGAGGTCTATTTGTAGAGAACCAGAGCCCTTCTTTGATGTGGGTGCTCTTAAACAGCTTAATTGCAAGGCAGATGGTAAGAAACAACATGGAAAAAAAAAAAATCAACCCTGATGAAACAAAACCCTGCATAAAGGTGGAAAATTGCTCGAGGAATGCTCTGGTCTCACAGGGAGAAATCTTTCTGTGTGTAGCTGGTAGCTGCAAACTCCAAGGCTGTGATTAGGCTTTAATGCAGAAGAGGTAACACGAGGAGCTGATGAAAAGTGTCAACACAGCATGAGGGACAGAACATCAGGGAGAGGCTCTGGCCTCCAAAGAAAAGTTCCAGATCTTCAAACAAGCTCCAACTTCAGTGCAACAACTGCAGGGAAGAAAAGGATTCGGTGTTAGCACAAAATATCCAAAGTATTTTAGCAAATTTCTCCAGGGTTGTTAACAGAAAAGCTGGGATTCTTCCTTAGGTTCCCAGCTTTAGGTGAAATATGGAATGGGGGCATTTGGCACAGGACCAAACACCCCCTGAACTCCAGGGGGCTGGGAATGAAGAGCTCTTTGTAGGGTTCTCCATCTCAATTTCCCAACTGCCAGATCCTAATCCCAGGCCTGTGTCCTGCCTTGTTTCCATGAAAACTCCGCCGTGATGCTCCCTGCACACCCATTAGCCACACTTTGTTTTTTCCCCTTCCTCTCCTGAGATTCTCCCAGATATTTTGCCCTTCTGAGATTAAAATCCAGACCTGGATCTTCAAATCAATGACACAGACACAAAGTACAAACCTGCTGCTGCTGGGGGAGCAGATCCTGTGGCATTGGGAAGCGATGGGGGATGCTCCAGGTGGGAAATGCTCCACATCCTGCAGGAGGGATGGTCAATACCTGCACAGATAAATATCCCTGCTCCATCTGCCTGCTCTATAAAGCTGTAGCAGTTTGTTGCAGATTTTAATGGAAAGACAATTGGACAATATGGATTTTTCTTCCCCCTTGGGGGAAGGTGTGTTTAAAGAGCCAAAGCAAAACAAACGAGGGGTGGGAGCGGCAGCCTGGGTTTGTTTTCTGCCTTTGTTTGAAATAAAATGTTACTGATTCTTTTTGGTGTCTTTGAATACCTTTTTTTGGTGTCTTAATACCTTTTTTGGTGTCTTTGTGTGAATACTTTTTTTGATGTCGTTGAATATTTTTTTTGGTCTCTCTGAATTTTTTTTTTTGACAGGTTCTCTGAATAAAAATTAATAAACAGAGAGAAAGAAACTGCTTTTGAGGTCCTCAAGAATTGGGTTTTTGGAGTGTATTATGCCTGTTTATGTTCTAATGACCGGGAATGACATAATTTTTTTTTTTTTTTCATAAATTAAGTTTTATAGTGAATCAATCCTAAATCACTTTACACTGGCTTTGTTCCCACATGTACTTAAACAAGTCATGGTGCCTGGGATCCCTACACTGGCATTTATTATTTATTTTTAAAGGCAGGAGGGAAGATTTTAAAAACATTTCATGTCCTTATGATCCCACAACCATTAATAAGTGAGGAGTTTTTTTTCTTTTCCTCCACAAAGAGACAATTTCAGTTTAAATATGCACAGCAAGAGATTTTGGCTGCACCAGAGCTGGGATTTCACTGAGAGCACTCAATGAACTCCTCATTTTCCAAGGTGTAAGGACAGAAATCAGCTTCTCTCAGGCCTAATTCATGCCTAAAGTGAATTTGGATATTTTTAAATCATGGGAAGTGATGGGTAAACTGTGATAAACATAAAGTCTTGCCTGCAATCCAACACAAACCAGGCTGGATCTTCCAACATTCCAATATTTCCAGCATGACCAGAATCAGAAACAGGAGTGCCTGGGAGATTATGGACCAAAATCACTGTAATTTGCAGATTTTACTGCATTACAGAAGAAGAAAGGGAGGAAACTTTTTCTTTTGGGTGCAGTTACCAAAGATTACAGAAGACAAGAAGGTCAGAAAAGGATTAAAATAGAAGAATTTAAGAGTCTTATCATTAGCCACACTTCTTTTATGCTATTAAAAGCAAATCCACTGAGGTTAACATTATAAAAATGTTGTCTATGAAGTTTGCTTGATTTTAAAGAGAAATAATTAAATACTGCTGTATTTGTCTCAAGAAAGAAATCCTTCTCAAGATCAAATATCTCCTTTAAGGTATAGAGGGGATTAAGTGCTATTGAAAAATGTTCATGTAATTCTATTTAGAGCCATGAATTATGCAGGTAGAAAAAGACTTATAGCAGAAATAAAATAATAGTAAAAAAAAAGAAACAAATATAGGTGGCATTTATATGTCAAATACAGAACAATTCAGCCTGTGGTGCATCCCACAGCTCTCAGCTGCAAGTGACAAGGTTATACAATTCTGAAACACTAAAAGGGAAATTTAGATTTGCAATAAAAGAATTTAAATGGGTTTTTGCCTACCAGGACCCTCCAAATCAGCACTGTGCACCATTTGCACTAACAAATGGTTATTCCATGAGGAAACAGATATTTTGATGTGCTGATACCTTCTTTGATATTACTGAGAGGGAAGTGATGCTTTGCTAGAGTAAAAACTGGATTTGCCTAATCAAATAATAGGATTTTGTTCACTGGTAACCTCCTTTAACTTTCACTCTGTGTTCTGGTCAATATTTTGGGGCATTTTAAACATCTCCTGGTTTTTAGAGGAGGGAATAATCAGTGAGCTCAGAATTCCACGTTGTGGCTGTGGCTCTGCCAAACCACCAAGGGAAAAAATTCCATGGGGTTTGAATTTTGGTGCTGCTTTGCCTGGTTATGCTTTGCCCTGTTTATTTTTGGAGAAAAAGCCTTCTAGAGGTCCAGATCCCGAGTCCTTCACTTGGAAGGGCCAGGTTTTCCCTGTAAAATTGGAAGATTCCCATTTCATGGGTGTGTTGTGAAGATAAATAACACTTACAAGGGGTTTTGATGTACTCGTGGATAAAGTCTGTGAATTGCTCTCAGTAATTTCATTGGGATTCAAACTGGAGCTTGATTTCCTTCCCTAAAATTTATATTTCTTGCAGTTCTTTTTAAGGCTTCCAGAGGGGAAAAAAAGAATTGAAGATTGTAAACCAAGAAGAAAGAGTCTTAAATCCTTTGATTCTACTTTTGTTCTAATGGTGAGGACTCTAACCTGAAAGGAAGGTTTTATGGCTAAAATATCATTAGCTGCTATGACTGAGGTGCTTAGGACGTGCTATAAATTTCTCTTAACTGCTGCTGATCCTTAAATATAATCCACATCTAAACCTCACATCTAATCAGCCAACTAATGAACTTTTTAATCAACATTTCACAAGTAGTCTTGACGTCCCTAAGACCACAGCTCTGTCAGGGATCCCAAAAGGCACTGCTCTGAGATTGGAAAACCCTGGGCAGTGTGTGAGGCTCACAGCTTGGGTTTTTATTCAGTATTTTGACCTTGAGAACACTGAATTCATCAGATTTGTCAGTGACAGAAGTAAGATCAGGTGCTGGGCACTGGGGGATCCTGTGGCAGTCTTGTTTCACTGATTTAAGGAGTCACCAAGGGGCAGAGCTGGCAGCTCTGCAGCAGGATGATCCCAAGGGATGATCCCAAGGGATGATCCCAACAGGTCTCTGGCTGCCTCCACATCCTGTTCTTTTCTTCAGAAAGGATGAGGATGATGGCCAGTGTCCCTTTTCCATATTTAATAGTTTTGTTTTGCAGAGAAAGCAGATCTAGGGGCTCAAATATTCTGGAATTCATTCATTCAGTGGTTGGACTTGATGATCTCAGAGATCTTTTCCAACTTTAGGGATTCCATGATCCCTGAATGCCAAGGGCTTTTCCAGGGCTGCCACCTCCACCCAACACCCCTGGCAGGACAGAGCCAGCCCAGCTGTGAATGTGGCCCCACATCTGGATTAGTGCACACAGCTGCACCCAAAGGAAGCTGCTGCAGAGTGGGTGCTGTACCCTGGGGATGACCCCAGTGAGAACTGGGGTGTGGAGCTCAGGAAAAGGGAAGAGCATGGCTGTGAGTGCATGGCAGCATCCCTCAGCTGCTTGGAGCTCCAGCCAGACCAACTGCATGTCAAACAGCTTTGCAGCAGACACATTTGTTTTTTTTTTTTCCCTGTGGGATTGAGAGTGATAAAACCTATTCATGGCAAGCACTTGAGGAACAATGTGGCTCCATATGGGAACAGGCTCTTTGTGCAGCTGCAGCTGCAGGGCTGGCACACACAGCACTCACAAAAAGCTCCATCTTCCATCTTTACTGGGATATTTCCCAGGATTTAGTCCTGCCTGGTGCTGATGGCTGACCTGGGCACAGGTCTGATGTTTAAACAGATTTATTCCTCAGAAATGAATTGAATTCCATGAACAAGGCAATAACACAGCCACACATTTCCTCCCTCCTGCCCCTTCATGCTCCAGGTTGGACTGGATAACCCAAAATCTTCCACACCAGTATCACCAGTCCTAATTGGTGATTCTTCCCTTCCCACACCATATCCCAAACCACACCATTGGGCTCTATGTTTTATGAGTGCTTTGCTGCTGAAAAATCACAATAAAAACTCTATTTCCTGAGATAATTCTAATTTTATATGACTTTATTTCACTCTAAGACATCACAAAGTACAAATAAAAGGTTTAAGTAAGAGTTGTACCCAATGGTAGCCCGAGTGATCATTTCCCCTGCGCTAATTACAGTCCTCTGGGGTGTTCTTAATGAGGGATTTTGTCACAGGGGATGTAAAGTGACTCCTCTTGTTCCACCTCCACTTGGGACTCCCATCCCTGGAAGTGTCCAAGGCTGAACAGGGCTTGGAACACTCTGGGATAGTGGAAGGTGTGGGACAAAATGGACTTTAAGGTCTTTTCCACCCCAAACCATTCCTGTAGTTTCAACAAGGGTGATATGAATAAATTAATAATTCGATGAATACACAGATCCTGAGGATTGAGCACCAGCTATTACCAGAGATACACAGAAGATAAAATATGCTGTTTACCAGCTGAAATAACAATCAGGCTGATTTAGGTTATCAGCTCTCTCATAGC
Source organism: Toxostoma redivivum (assembly GCA_013397375.1). Classification (NCBI taxonomy): domain Eukaryota; kingdom Metazoa; phylum Chordata; class Aves; order Passeriformes; family Mimidae; genus Toxostoma; species Toxostoma redivivum. Next base: position 491,854 of record VXBI01010429.1, read on the forward strand.
ACAAGACAAAATTAAAATGAGCTACTGTGAAGTTAATTTGAGATGTTTGTTTTTTCACTACACTTTATTCACCAAGAGGAGAAAAATTGGTGGAACAGTTTTCATAAGCAAGTTGAAATAACTGGTGCTCAGGAGAGAACAGGGAGATCTCTGTGTGGAAAAGGATCTGGGAAATCATTCCTGTCTTCTCTTGCACAAGTAGGCTGAAGAGCTGGGAGATTTCATCCAGGATTAATGCACTGAGAGCAGTTAAATCAATGTTTTTGGGATTTAAGTGTGTGTAATAACTCCTTGTGCCATTTCACAGTGATGGAATGGTTTGGGTTGGAAGGGATGTTAAACCTCCCCCAGTTCCATGGGCAGGGACATCTTCCACTGTCCCAGGGTGCTCCAAACCACAGCAAGGGGCTCTTCACCATTTCAGGTTGAAGTTGTAATTTTTTTTTTAATAGACCAGGTGCAGGGCTGACTTCCCCAAAATGTAAAATTTCATTAAATCAGGCAGAAATGTGGGGACCAACTTGTCAGAATAGCAGATTATTTGAGGACATGAATTCCTTCAGATTTCAGTGCTCAATGCTGGAACCAAAAGGAAAAGTCTAGAGTTAGGATTAAAAAATATCCTATAAAATGTCCATCATTTAACAGAACCATTAAGGTCTGAAAAGACCAAGATCATCAAGCCCAACCTCTCCTCACACATTTTTCCCAATAGTTGAAACTGCAGATTTATGAAAGAAGCACCACAGTTTCCAAGGGAATGTTTCACATAATTGTTTCATCCAGTACATTTCTGTACAGGAAAATGCACATCAGCCAAGCTTTTCTTTTATGCAGGGAACACAACCAAGCTCTGACCTCACTGACATTTAGGGAGTTTGATCACTGGCACTAAATGCTTAACAAGCAGAGATTTGATTGTGTGGCACAAAGCCTGCATAATTTATTTTTAACAGTCTGATTAAATCCCTTGCATGGGTGAAAGATGCACAAAGATTTGGACAGTGGAGAGGACTCTCCCTAGAAAGATTTATATGAAGGCTGTGTTATGGGAAGAGAGATGGGGTGTTAAACTGCTGGAGTAAGAGCTGAATAGAATGGGCTAAATACTCTCATTTTAAGGAGGACATGAAAACCAGATTGTGCAATATTCACTCTAAAAGTGGGTTCTAAAGCTGTGTAAAATACATTCTAAAAAAGTATACATTCTAAAATGGTGTAGTGGGGACGGGGGTGTTTGGCAAAGGTTGGGCTTGGTGATCTCAGAGGTCTTTTCCAGCCTTAATGGTCCTGTGATTCTGTGAAAAATAGAAAAGGATTTGAATCCAGTCAATCTGTTCTTTGTCAGGTTTGTTCTCTATTGATATCAGCCCCATAAACATCTCCAAACAGGACAAGGAGCATCCAGAGCAAATCTCCTGGAGCTTTCCCCACATTTTGGGAAGATTCTGAGCAAATAAAACCCTTCTGGAGCTGAGCTTTGCTTTTCACTTTGCAAGGTTTCTCCTTGCAGGTTTTTATGCACCCCTGAAATATGCTGGGTATTAAAACACAAAGCCAGGCTGATCCTTGGGTACAGCCCCTCTTATTACAGTTCTGCAAGGCAGCAGCAACACAAAACCATCCTGTGAGATACAAAAAACTGACCTGCATTCGTTAATTTTCATTAGTTTTCATTCAACTTCATTATAATCATAAGCAATGGTCTGTTTTAAGAGAGTGGAGTTTTAATTAAGCTGATCTTAGAGGAGGAAGTTGATGGGATTACATAAAGAGAGCTCTTTTTCAGCATAATCAGAGTTGGTATAACTTTACCAAATTCAATTATTTCTTCCCAACACAACATGAAAAATATTTGGGGAACGACTGAAACAATTCTTAGAGCAAATTATAGCCCTGTCAGAGAACAAGAAATCAGTGTGTCAAAACACGAGGATATTTCTGTACAAAGCATCCACCAAGTGACTTCATACAGACGATCCTTGTCTGAATATTATATTCCTCATTAAATCTATCCACAGCTGGAAAGAGGAATATTTTCTGTTTGCCATTGGAAATTAAAAAAAAATATAATAACCTGAATGAAAAACGTCCTCAAACATAATCCAAAGGAGGATGCAGGAAAATGTTGTGTTTTAATTCATCTGAGCTCACTCGGTGCTGTAAAAACCTAGGTGCAACTTTACAGCTTTTGTGAGCCCCAAATAACTACATTTTCTGCAGTAAAACCAGATCTATAAAATTCCACTCACTCTTCTGATGTATACATTTTTAATAAGTGGATTTTATAGACTGGTTCCCTAAAAAAGGGGCTGATGTTACAGCCACTGTCAGACCACGGACACTGCACTGTTCGTGTTTTCAATTCAAATTGGGATTCAGAGATGCTCAAACATCATCCTGCTGAGCTCTGGGGAGACTGGCTGGAAAAAGAACTGGTGAAATTCCCTTTCCCATGGATCTGATCCCACTGACATGAACCTGCCTGGAAACCAGGAGGGAGCAATGGCACTTGAAGGGGTTTTGTATAATTTTCTAAAACCATTATCAAAAAATCCCAGATGGTGTGGGTTGGAAGGACCTTAAACCCCATCTAGTGCCACCCCTGCCACTGTCCCAGGTTGCTCCAACCCCAACCTGGCCTTGGACAATTCCAGGGATCCAGGGGCAGCCACAGCTGCTCTCTCTCAGCCACAAAATCTATTCTAGGACTCATCACCCTCATGGGGAACAATTTCCTCCCAATATCCCAATATCTAAACCTACTCTCTCTCAGTTTGAAGCCATTCTCCTTGTCCTTGTCTTATAGTTCCTGATGAAATATCCACATTTTTTCTTTCTTTTAGCTCAAGATGGATTTTTGTTTTTTAAGTTTACACCCAGCATTTTCTTGCAGGGCTGAAATGTACTGAGCAGTGAGACATAATTCTTTAAAGGATGCAAACATCATAGAGAAAATTGAACACGTTTGCTGGTTTTAATCCACTTTTTATCCATCTCTATGAGAACTGTGCCTATGATTCAGCATTTGCAGGTTTTAATTCCTAACGCTTAGACATTAATACTGAGATATTTACCTGGTCAAGTGCAGCTACAAATCCCAGAATCACTGAGCTTGGAAAAGCCCTCTGGGATCATAGAGTCCCAGCTGTGCCCAGTCCCCACCTTGTCCCCAGCCCAGAGCTCTGAGTGCCACATCCAGGTGACACCTGCAGGGGTGGGGATCCAACCCTCCCTGGGCAGCTCCAATCCCTTTCCATGATTAAATTCCTGCTGATGTCCACCCTGAGCCTCCTGAGACTGTTCCCTCTCCTCCTGTCCCCTCTGGAGAGCCTGCCAAGTGTCAGGCAGAAGAAAGGAGCCCCTTGGTTTGTATTTTCTGTGAACAGAGAGGGTTTGTGCATTTTTTCTGTTGCAGCCTGGGGTTCTGAGCCCTCCCTCTCAGAGCTGAGTGGCTCCTGGCAGCTCCTGACACCCATTAGGGGACATCTGGTGCCCTTTGTGCTCTCCTCCTCCACAGGGCACAGGTGGTGGACATTGATCCAGTGACCATTTAGCACAACTGGGAGGGGAAGTAATGAAAGGATTCTGCAATTCCCAGGCTCCCTGCTCCAAGTTGTCTCTCCCTTGAGGAAAATCAATGCAAAATGTGAGCCACTTATCAGATATTTCACATCCAGGAAGGTACAAGCACGAAATGTGGAAAAGCACAGCTGGTGTTTTCTCAGAAGGCTTTTTTTCTTTGAAAAATAAATTTTAAAAATAGCAAAAGAAACACAGGTGTAAAAAAAAAAAGCAAAAAAACCCCACTTCTCACACAAAACCCCTGAAGAAACAAAGAGATAAGCAAGCTCCCCACATTTTATGAGTGAAAGATCATGGCAGGATTAGCCACAAAGCCATTAGAAAGTCTCACTAAGGTCACTGTGATTGTCCGGAGAGCAAAGTTTGTTCAACAGTGATTGCACTTCAAAACACAAACCAGTCCAATAACACCACCAGCTGTAGCAAAACAACTCCAGTGAAAGCCTTCATACTTCTTTTTACTTCTACTTTTTAAATTTCCTTGTCCAGTCTTTTCCAGTCGGGGCTGTCCTGGTGTTAAAGAGTTTCCAGTTCCATTATAGATAAAGCTCAGCTATTGATCAGGGCATTGCCCACCCCAAGAACCGGGGCTCAGATGTGGAATCTGGAATTATTCATGCTCCTCTCAGAGAACATTCCTGGCTCCAGAGGTCACCTTTGCTGGGGGGATCATTAATAAACTGCACATTTTGCAAGGATTAACACCCACTAAACCTTGGCATTTATTCCAGAGACGGAGATCAATGGGGCACTTTAGCACAGGACTAACAACATCCCTGAGCTGCTTCTTTCCCTCTTTAATCATCTTTGGTGGGGGGGAACAGAGGCAGCAGTTCAGAGGGTTTGTTTTCTGGTTTATTTGTGGAGCTGGGAACTAATTAATCCCCTTGTTATCAAAGCAGAGCCTCTGATTGGGGTTGTCTGTAACTAAAATGGAGCCCTGAACAAACCACGTGGAGACAAAGCCTGAAGTTCAGGCAGAGGAAAGAGCTTTGTGGAATACAAACAAGGGATAGAGCAGCCTAATTCTGGGTCTTTGATGGATCTAGTGTGAAAAAGAAGAGCAATAAGCTTCATACTTTGAATTGTATCTTTTCACACTCAGCAGAAATTCTGTTTGAACATTTATCTGTCAAACTTGCAGATCTCTTTTGTTCCAGAGTCATGTCTCCATCATGTGTGTGTGTCCCAAGTAAAATAAAATCAACAAAAACTACAGAAGAAACAGGTATTCTATATGAAAGTGTATTTCCTATAATTGACATTATTTTTTCTGTATTAATATTCTTTGCTATAACTCACAGTGCTAAAACACACGGAGAAGGCACTCAGCGCTCTCTCCAGCTGCAGGGTAAGAACAAAATAAGGATTTAAAAATAATTATAATAATAAAAAATATTTACACAAAAAGATAAAAATTGTGAACATTGTTTCCAGAGCAAATTCCTTTCCTTTTTCTGGAAGGCTGCATTTTGGAAAAGGGTCCAAAAGGAAGGATTCTTTTTCTGGAGCTTCATTGCTGGAGTGCTCATACCACCTCCCTTCCTCGTGGTGGTCACTTGCCCAGAAGTCATCAAGAATTCAGGTTGGCTTGGTCTGGTTGGGTTCTCTTGGTCTTTCTGCTCCAGCAGCAAACTTTTTGGGGAATTCAGAGTGCAATAATGATTTCAAGACCTCTTTTATGTAAGAGCAGATCATTCCCCAATGCCTGTTCAACTACCCAGCTTGTCCAGCAGCTCAATTTTATTCATAGTAGATTTTAATTCTTACAATGCAAGTGAATTATGATGGATTTTTGCTCTCGAGTTTCCAATACCTGTCTCTGACAAGACTTTAAGGAATATTCACAAAACAAAGGTGGAGCAGCTCCATGAATCTGAAATTACATCACCTCTGTATTGAAAAACAATTGCAAGGTTGAATTCATGAAAATTATGTTGAAATGTACTTTAGAAAATGTCTAACAGGACTGAGGGGAAACAAAGCCAATAATTTGGGAAATGTTTACTGATTAGCACTGTAAAATTAATTAATTCACTATTAATTGAGCAATGCCCTGGATTCATAAAGAGGAGCAGCCTGGGATAGGTGAAGATGTCCCTGCCCATGGCAGGAGGTTGGAGTGAGATGATCTTTGAGGTCCTTTCCAACCCAAACCATTCTGCAATTCTGTAATTAGAATTTTAGAGTAAGCAAAACCCTGTGCATGGAGCCAACAGCAAACAGCAATTTAGGTGGGTTAATGGATGAATGTCAGAGCAGAAGGTGGCACTGACTGAGTAAAGCACCTCATGGGATGGGATCATATTCCTTTGTTAAAAAAGAAAAAAACAAAAAACCTCATCTCAGGCCTTAAATTTTGCTTTTGTGGTCACAGGAGTTTGTCCTTGAACAAGCTGATGCTTGCTCTGCTCAAGTGGAGAGTTTAGATCGTGTTAGTCCTTGATGTAATTCAGTTAAAAAGTTGATAAAGGCATCCTGGGTTTATCTCCTGTGTCTAAAGGAGAGACAGAGAAGCTGACAGAGCCACGGCAGCTGGAAAGCTCTGGCTCCCGAAGGCACAGTGACAAAACCCCTCGTGTATCATCCCCAGGATCTCCAATTTCCAAAGCAAACTGAGGGGAAAGTGTCTTCCAGGCTGAGTTTTTGCAAGAGACACCTTGGCTCAACTTCTAATTCCCTCCTGTCTCCCAGCCTGTGCTCCTGATGCTCCCCTGTCTGCTTTATAGCCCAGATCCTATCTCCCAGGTATTTTTAGCCCACGACAGCTACACAAGGACACCGTGCACTTCATCCTGAGACAGGGGACTTTTGTCACTCCAGAGCCAACTTTGGAGGTGACTGGAGGCCCATCCCAGCTGCTGAGGCTGGCCCAGTTTGCAGGAGCTCTCTGTGCTCTGGCACTGTCAAAACTCCAAGAGCAGCAGCCCTTCCTTAACAGGAAAAGTTTTGTTTAAGGGGTTTCTGACAGCTGGAAATACAACAGAGAGTCAATATTTTTTTCCTTCTTTTTTTTTTTTTTTAATCATCAATGTTTGCTTTGGTTTTGTTCCTTAGATTTTTTTTTCTTTTTTTCTTTTTTTTTTTTAAACATGAGTTGTTTGGGTTTTTTTATTCTGATAGAATATCGCAATTCTTCAAAAGCAAAATATTTGACAAATAAATGTTGATCTCAATGAATTTTTGTTTTGACAGGGTATCGGGCAAAGCCACAACATTTGGGTAACATGCAAATGTTTTATCCTGACCTCTAGGAAAAGACTTGTTTAATATTCAAATTTATCATCACTTTCTGTGCCACTTCTCAAAGATATGGGCAGAATCTTTAATAGGGTATAAGATAGTTCAGAAAAATCTAAATCAGAACTTTACATGTTCTAATAAAAAGAAAATTCAGATGCTCAGAAGTTCAAAAATTCAGCCACTGAAATGTTGCAGTCTTTGTTGAATGAAAAAAAAAAAAAAAGAACCATAGAAATATTTGGGTTGGAAGTAACCTGAAATCTCATCCAGTGCCACCCCTGCCATGGGCAGGGACACCTTGAAGTGAATAATTAACCTTTTGAAGAGACATTTCTAAAATTTTTTTTTTGCATTCTTAGTTGGAAATTGAAAAGCTTTAAAAGCATTAATTTCCTCAGCAACTGAAAAATTCTGTTCCCAGTCTTGTTCGACAAGAAATGCATAAGGAAATTCTTTTATTTTGACATAGAAAAGGCTAAATTTTTAATAAACTTTTGAAATTGGCTACAAGAAGCCTGGGTTAATGTGTTGCAAGCAACTTGTAGTCTATTTACTCTTAATACCACTTAGAAAAAGCCCCGTAATTATTGAAAAGAAAATTTTAATGAGGAAATACCTAAAATTCCATTTTAAATTTTATTCCTAATTAAAAATGGAGCTGCTAATTATAATGCCTATCTCCTTTAAAAGGTGCTGCAAGGCTTAATTAATTGTCGGTAAAGCTCATTTGAGAAGCTCACAGGATGGAAGTGCAAAATTGTTTATGGTAATCAGGAGGAGGCTCAGGATGGGGCTGGCAGGGGCTGCTGGGCACCTGTGGGCACGTCCTGCTGTCCCCATTTCACAACCAAGGGCAGACCAGGACAGCTGAGGTGCTTCCAACACCCTCAGAGAATTCTCCAGGAGAGCTGGAGAGGGACAGGGGATGGAGGGACAGGACACAGGGAATGGCTCCCACTGCCAGAGGGCAGGGATGGGTGGGATTTTGGGATGGGATTCCTGGCTGGGAGGGTGGGCAGGGGATGGAATTCCCAGAGAAATTCTGGCTGCCCCTGAGTCCCTGGAAGTGCTCAAGGCCAGGTTGGAGCAGCCTGGGACAGTGGAAGGTGTCCCTGCCTGGCAGGGGTGGCACTGGGTGGGATTTAAGGTCCTTCCAGCCCCAGCCACTCTGGGATTCTGTGATGAATTCAAGTAACTTTTCCCACTGAGAGAAGGACACTCCCCTGCCTGACTCTGCCTTTCTCTGCTGGAGCAATCCCAAGAGAGAAAATGGAAATCCACCAAGATTTGAAGTTCAATCCGAATTTGTCTGTGCTACTTTAGACAAGCAAGTCTGCCCTCCCTTTTTTAAAAACCATGTTTAATATGTAACACAGGAAGGGGCAGTTGAGTGTCCAGGAGGTCACTCAGGGCTGGGATGTGATTCAAGTGACAGCTCCCACCCCACGAGCTGAGCCCTACAGATGTGATTGTGGGGACCAGGACTAAACAAAAACTATTCCCACTCCTGTTCTAAACCTAATCCCGTGCAGTGACCCAGTTTTTGAGGAGAGAGGTTTGTGATTACCTGACAGGAGCTCATATTTGTACGAGAGGAGCAGCAAGAGCACATTTAATCTTTCATGCTCCGCTCTGACAGCTGCGCTTTCGCTCGCTCAGCTTTCCTGAAGGATGAGCGAGGCAGAGCTAATTTTTCTCCATCCCAAATTTCCAGACAGGGATATGCACACACTGTAGGAGCTGTTTATCTGATTGAGGCACTAATTGTGTGGGTCCTAGCGTGGGGAAGGCAGCGCATTTCACGCCTAACACCAGGCAAGAGACACGCAATGCTCAGCGGATAAAAGGCTCGTGGTCCCAGCTGGGAACGCAGTTCCATTATCTCCCAGCTGCACAGACCTTCCATACGGCTCCGTTCTGCCTGGCTGAACACTCTGCCTCGCTGGGAGCTCCCAGCAGTCCTGCAGGAGGTTGTGGAGAGCCTGAGACACCTCGGTGCTGGGAGCTGTAAGTACAGAACGCTGCTGGCTGCTGCAGTGCGCGGTGCCGGGGAGCCGCGCTGGCCGGGCTGGCTTTTTATCCTTCCTCGCTCGTTTTCATTTGCATAAGGGGGAGAGAAGGGGGGAAAAAAAAAAAACCTCTGCTTTATTTCTCCTGCGTGTCTGGAAATGGCTGGTGCTGGGAATGAGCAGCAGAAAAGGAGGTGCAGGGTGGATTTGTATGCGTGAGAGGCAAACAGAGCCCAAGCTGTGCTGGCCACAGGCAGCTCAGTCCATGGCTGAGGCTATCACAGCCCGTGCTGCAGTGAGACACAGAGCATGACAGTGCTAATTCTGGCACTTTCAGATCACTTTCTACAGCATGTTAAAACCTGAAGTGGGTAATGAGAGCCTAACCTCATTTCTGCCAGCTGAAGGTGGAAAAGCAATAAACATAAATCTGCAGGAAAATGTAGGTAAGTCCTAAAAAGAAAGTTTTTTTTTTCCCTGTTGCTCATTTGAATCATCAGAGGAGAATATAAAGCAAGTTCCCAGCCTGTACTGAACTTTGGGTCTGCATCCAGAGACCTTCAGGAGCTTTAGTTTGGATATTGTTATTTATTTACACTGCATGACACAGCTTTAAAGGATATGATACTTTATCAGAAGTTTGGGAAGTCTGTGCTTCCAGAAGCAAGTGCCTGACTAGAACTTTCTGGTAAATCAGATATTCCCATGGTGCTTTTGGGGTGAATCCTTGGGTTCAGGCAGCTGCTGCATGTGGAAAGGGGCTCCTCCAGCAGCAGGAGCTGATGATGCTCCAAGCTGATGATTTTCTGCAGCATTTATAGAGCTGAATGATCAAGCAAGATGCAAACACTCTGTAAATAACAATTACTTGTCCTTTTATCAGCACTGCAACCCTCTGCAGATAAATATTGTGAGTTAAAATCCAAATATTTACTCCTCTGAAGTAGCATTTCCACCTCCCCTTTTATTTTTCTCCCCCAAAGAGGGGAGCCTTGTGACATCCACACAAAGTTCTGAAAGTTCAGAGAATGTTTCTGTTCGTGCCACTAAACCCTGCAGTGTTTGTAATTCCAGGCACCACATCCCCACAAATAACCCATCTCCATCAGCCAGCTTTGCCTGTGGTGCTCCAGAGGCACTGTGTCAGTGTTTCACATTCCACAAGTCTCTGCTTCACAGGTTTTATGACACTAAAAAGTCCCAAATCAGTAGCTCTATGAAGTTAGCAACAACCATAGATCACATTTTATCGTGTAAAAAAAGAAAAATAAAACCCCCCAATGTTGGCAGCTGTGGGTTTCAGATGCTGGTGAGGTACTGCTGGCCATGGATTACAAGTTTTACCTTCCATGCTGAGGATAAAATTATAAATAATCCATAACACCTTAAGTGCTTTAAATCAAGCAGGAGCCATGTCTCTTTTTCTTTGCTTCCAGCTTTATGACCACTATTAAAAGGTTTGTGGTGCATAATAAGCAACCCTAAAATTAATTTCTTGCCATTGAAGCAAGTATTTCCCCCACAGAACAAGGTGCCAGTGTGCCCAAGGGGCCTTAAAACACAAAGTTGGGTGGCTCAAAGCACTATTTGTGTTTGAACTGAGAATTTTTATTAGAAGATATTTTGTGAGTGTGTGGGAATAGATCAGCTCTATGAAACAGCATCAAATTTGTATTTCCCCCACAAAACTGTGCTAGCAGAATGTTACTACAATATTCCTTCTGTTAAAAACGGAGTTTCCTGCAGAAGATTGCCACAGATTGGCCTCTGCTCACCTTCCTCAGGGACAAAGAGACACCAAAAAAATTCTTAATGTTGCCCTGCTTGTCCCCAGCCTCTCACCCTGTCTCTGGGCAGGCTCTTGCAGAGGAGGAAAACCAGCAAGTCTGGCCCAAAAAGTCATTTATTCCTTCTTCCCAGAGGTTGCAATCAGAGCTGGTCATAACTCTGTGCTCGGGCGAGTTTGTAGCCTGGTGTGTGCAGGAGGGAAACTCTCCAGGGGAAATGGAGACACAAAGAAATTCAGGCCCAGTTTTACAGCGACAACTCCCTGAGAGGTAAAAAACCATCCCTGGGACACAAAAACAAACCCCAGACACAGCAGAGGGGAGGTGTTTAGGTGACCTCATTTGCATCCAAAAACGATCAGGCTCCACAAATCTCTTATTTACACAAAGGCTTTCCACAAGTGTGGAATATGCAAGGGGAAAATGCACACCTTAAAAAGAGAACAAAGCATCTTCAAGTGCCCTAATCGCAGTGAACAACCCCAATCACAACAGATCAGGGCACTGCAATTAACAGTTCTCCATCTTTGGGGGGGAAAAGCCACACACAAGTGTGAGACAGAGCATCAGAGATATGGAAAACCTACCTGGAGCTGAGAGAGTGCTAAACACGCCAGGTCAGCACAGAGTAAAAAGCCAGCAAGGTATTTTTGCACTAAAAACCCTCATGGGGACTTGAACTCACCAGTTTGAGAGGCTGGAGGAGAAGCAGTGAGGAAAAGCTGGAATTTTTCCAGCTCTGTCTCCTCTCAGAACCTTCAGCCATGGTTTTTCCTGGAGGATGAGGAGCAGCAGGTCAGCACTTCTGCTGATTTTGTTCTTGAGGGCACAGGGGCTTCTTCCCAAATTTTTTGGGACCACAAAAATGATTGATCTGTCTTATTGCAGCCTCCCAGTGCCTGAAGGGGCTCCAGGAGAGCTGGAGAGGAATTTTGGACAAGGGATGGAGGGACAGGGAATGGCTTCAAACTGTCCCAGGGCAGGGCTGGATGGGATATTGGGAAGGAATTGTTTCCTGGAGGGTGGGGAGGGACTGGGATGGAATTCCCAGAGCAGCTGTGGCTGCCCCTGGATCTCTGGAAGTGTCCCAGGCCAGGTTGGAGCACCTGGGACAATGGGAGGTATCTTTGCTCAGGGGATGAGACAATCTTTAAGATCCCTTCCAACTCAAGAAATTTCATTAAATTTCATTAAATTTCATTATTCTACAATCTCATCTCTAAATTCATTTTGGGAGTCTTTGTGTTCTGGGTTTCCTGCAGGAGTTAAAACCCCAGAGCATACTCTGAGAGAGAGGGACAGGGTGGAGGGAGCTGGGGACAAGAGCAGTTCCCCTCACTTAGACCCTGGATGCATTTCTAGCCTATAAAGACCAGAAGGAATGGACCAAGTGGGTCAGAAAGGCAGTTTGTTTTATTAAAATTCCTGACAGCATCTGCTGTAATGCTCTTGTTAAAGGAGATGGAAAACATCAGAAAGATGAGAGAAGCCGTGTTCTGTCCTTGCTCTTTACACAACATAATGATATGGAAAGGAGTGGAATTGGTTTCCCAGTAACTGGTTTATTGGCTAGATCCAAACACAAATGACTCAGGTACACAAAAACCCTCCCCAGGGCTCTGATCCCAGCTCCCACCAGAGGCAGCTCAAACAAATAAAAACATTCTGCCTCCTTTTCCTACAATAAATCCTTACTTCTCTTCAGGACACCCTGATGTGATCACCAATAAGATAATTTTTTTTTAAATTTTACTTTTTAATAAGATTCTTCAGAAAAAAAATAGAATTGCTTTATATTTGGGAATGCATTCAGCTCTTTCATGGCTGCAACCAAAGCATGAGGATCCCAAATCCCCCTTTGTGGTGATGCCTGCAAGGAATCTTTTATTAAAATTCTCTTATTAAACTTATCTCTTATTAAATGGGGGAAGACTAGCTGGAAAACAAGGATCCTCTGCTGTAAAAAGCAGTGTAAATATCAAGTGTGTACCTTTGAGCAGCACCTGATTTTAATTCCCATCCCTGTGATTCACACTGGGAATGTGGAACCTGGCTGGGATGAAGTTCTGCACCAAGTTTCTCACTGGAATGAACAAATTTTCAGACATTTAGTGATTATTTCTGCTTCAAACACACCTTGTGTGTGTATTTGAGGTTCTACCACATCGGGAATGGGCCTGCCTGGATCCCAAAATCCTTGGTGCTGTTTCTGGAGCCCTGGTGCACTTCAGCAATTCCAATCCATTTCTCCCAGCGAGTTTGGTGTGTGCAGAACACGAGTGGTGCCTTTGGTGAGAGAAATGGAGATTAAAAGCACAGAACTTCCTGCAACTTCATCTCTTGGAGCAGTTTCTGATAATCCTACCATGAAATTACAAAACCAGCGGGACCAGAGCAAACCTCCCTGGAAATTGTATTCCCTCCATTTGTAAAGGAAGCCAGATAAGGTGCAGATTTTTATCAGCTAAATGAGAGAGCTGTGTCACATGGAATACCCAGCATGCCACCCCTCAGCTGAAAACCCTCAGTCAGGACAGAATTTGGGCTGGTGTGCACTGGATCCATGGATCCCTGCCTTTCCCAGGGTGTTGCAGCTTCCAAGGAGTTTGTCCTTGAGCAAGGAAAAAAAAAAAAAAAAAACAACTAAAATTTGCCACAGAACCAGCACAGAGCTGGCACCCTCACCATGACCTCCAGCAGAGCTGCTGACCCTCCCTCGTGCCTCAGTTTCCCTTCTCTGATCTCTCAGCTTGCAGGCCCTCGCTATTCCAGCTGTTCCTGATGTTTCAGAGTGGGATAACCCTGACTGGGGACAGCTGGGACACGTTTTACCCATGGCACTGTCACTGTCCCAGACTCTCCCCACGCTGATGCCACTCTGCTAATTTCCTTAATTTGCCTCTTAGCCCCAGATGGGTTTGTTTCCCTTCAGCTGAGAGAAGCAGAAAAGCTCTGCAGTCCCCAGTGAGGGAATTTCTCTCCCAGAAATTGTTTTGTCTGCTGGTTTAGCAGGAGCACTTGGGCTGCACAGCAGGCTAGAGGTTTTACCCCTGTTAAAGTCACTTAAACTGTCCCCTTTCCCTCAGCACTGATATCATTAGTGGTGACACATTGCTGCAGCCTCTCCACAGAGGTCACCCAGCCCTTTCTGGAGCTATCACACACAGCTAAAAGCCATAAATATTATATTTAACCCTCTCCTTTCCTGTGTTGCTCCAAAACCACTGGAGGTGCAAGTCTAATTTCTCCCCTGAACACACTCTGGGACCTCTATTCCACCAAATCCACGAGTTAGGTTTGTATTTTCAGTCCTGGCTCAATTTTTCCCACTCCAAAATCCAAATAAATACCAATTTGGTATAAAACTCTAATGCCTGGGCAGCTGCATTCCCATCTGTCTGTGAGAGCAGAGCCACAGGGGAAAGGCTGGTCAGAGGGATCTTCTACTTGCAGGGAAAATCTTTGTTTCCTACATCACTGAAATGGGAGCAGCTATCCATGAATCCCAGTGCAAAACCCTGGGCTGGTGGAAGGTGTTCCTGCCATGGCAGGGGGTGAGACAAGATTATCTTTATGGTCTTTTCCAATCCAAAGAATTCTGTGATTCTCTGGAAAAAATTTACATAAAAATAAACAAACAGAGTCCTTTTTCAAGGAGACAACTTTGCAGAGCTGAATGTACACAAAATATTTGTTGTTGCTGTTTGAGTACCAAGCAGCTTTTGAGCAGGATAAAGTCAGGCTGGTACCTGTGCTCACATTCCCAGGAAAAAGGAAAAACTCCTGTCCCAGGCTGGAGGTGAGGAAGGGTGAGGAGGTGGAGCCCCATCCCTGGAGTGTCCCAGGAAGGGCTGGAGGTGGCACTCAGAGCTCTGGGCTGGGGACAGGGTGGGGATTGGGCACAGGCTGGACTGGATGGTCTCAGAGAGCTTTTCCAAGCCCAGTGATCCTGGGATTCTCTGAAATTCCCCAGGTGGGGCTCCCTGACACTGAGCTGGGGTCTGCTCCCTGTGTGCTGAGCACAGAGCTGGAGCTTCTATGCACATTTGGCCATTTCTCCATATTTTCCCTGCCTGTTAACAGGATTTTCCACCCCCTGTGCTGCTGCCATGCCCCAAACACCACTCAGTGCTGCAGGTCTGTCCCAGCCATGGTGCCAGAGCTGCTCCATCCCCCTCTCTGATTCCACCTGAGACATCACCTCAGCTTTCACTGCAGTGCCTGAAGCAAAGGAGAATCCTGGCTTATGAACCTGCTCACAATTGCTGCAGTTCCAACCAGGAATAAACTGTTCTTAACCTAAATACTCCTCTGAGGACACTGAGCTTGGGGGGAGAAGCATAACTGTGCTGTATCCAGTGCAAGCAGGGATAAGTGAGCCTGGACACGCTGGATGACTTGGGGAAGCAGCTGGGAACACAGGGGAGGGAAAGGAGAGCACAGCTGAACAATAATGACCACTTTAGATTGCAGTAAATGCAATGTTCCCAAATAAAACACAGCCTGTTGAAGCTGCAAAGAGTGAAGAGGCTGCCAAAGTGAAAGATTTGCCCAAAGGCAACCCAAAAAAGTCCTCAAGGAGAAGGGAAACTCCAGTGCTTCCACAGGGAGGGTGAGGTGAGGCTGGGGTTGGTGCTGGGCACCACAGGGAGCAGCACCCATGCAGTAATTGATATAGCAAATTAAAGAGTGATAAAAATGATAGAGCAAAGTAGGAAAAGCTCAGTGGAAGAAGAGCTGGTGTGGAGTTAAATTTGCAAAAAAAAGATTTTTTCACTTTAATGCAAAATGCCCATTAAGGTGAGGCAGGATCTACCATTGCATCTTAGAGAAGTCTTGATAACAAGAGACTTCAGAGGTATTTTGGGATGCTCTGAGGAAAGCTGTGGGGCGTGCTATTTGGAATTATTCTGTACTTGAGGTTTTTCAGCATTAATTGCACAGCTTTACTCAGAGATTACTCATTTTCAAGTTAGTCTTACCAAAGGTGTTGAATAATGGATGATATTAAACTTTGGGTTGGATATTCAGGGGATTGATTTGGAAGACATAGGTGAGACATCCCCAAAATCAAACTTCTGTCAAAAATTAGCAGAATAAAAGTTGCATTTGAAGTGCAAGAACTGAAGAAAAAAAAGCACCTTTCTCACTGATTCAGGCAAAATAAAAATGACTAAGCCTGTCACGATTTTACCTCTTTGTCTGGCTGACTTTCTCAGCAAGATTGATTCCAAATCCAGCTAAGCCCTGAAAGGAATTAGCAGGAAACTGCTTTGCTGGAGGATGCTGAGGGGGTGGGTTGAACAGCCAGGGAAGCAGCAGAATACCCAAAAATAAAGGCCCAGCCCTGACTAACCAGGGGACCCTGTTGGGTTCACTGAACTAAGTCATCAAACCTCTCATTGAATCCACAGAGGCAAGAGCAATACTTTGAGAGAATAAAAAGCAGGTGAGGAAGGGTTTGTGAGATCATAACAGCAGAGAGCACAGAGTGGGGAAGACCCTGGGGATCACCCAGAGCCACCCCTGCCATGGCAGGGACACCTCCCACTGTCCCAGCCCCTGTGTCCAGCCTGGCCTTGGGCACTGCCAGGGATCCAGGGGCAGCCACAGCTGCTCTGGGAACCTGTGCCAGCCTCACAGGGAAGAATTTTCCCCCAATATTCCATCTATCCCTGCCCTCCTTCAGTTTAAGCCATTCCCCCTTGCACAAAGTCCCACTGACCTTTCTTGTATCCAGGAGCAGGAAGGTTCCATCCAGAGAAAGTCCCTGGCTGGATTCACAGGTAGATTCAGAGTTTTATATTTGACTGAATGAATACAAATTTATGGACATTTATAATGAAAGCAGAAGAACTTTACAAACTAGAAGTTCTGCAGTTGTGCTTATTCAGAGACTTGCAATAAAAACTCCTGACCCTAAAGCAAGGAGGTGAGGCACAAACAATCAGTTATTAGTGGTGTTAATTAACATTATTCCATCCAGAAGTGCCCAAGGCCAGGTTGGACAGGGCTGGGAGCACCCTGGGACAGTGGAAGGTGTCCCTGCCCATGGCAGGGGTGGAATGGGAGGAACTTTAAGGTCCCACTGAAACCATTCCAGGATCCTGTGACTGCAAGGCATTTGCACATGTGTTGGCAGGTGAGGCTGAGGCAGCAATATTTAACCCTCTGTGTGCCAGTGATGGATGCACATTCAGAACAAACAGCAAACCCTCCCTGCAGCCCCATTCCTTGTGTTTGATCCCAGCCCAGGCCTTGCCCCCTGTGCAATTACCCACTCCAATAATCAGTGTCTGCCTCTGATGAATTACAGCCCAGGCTGGGGATGGTTCAGAATAAATGAGCTGGGATGAAGGGTGTGACAGGTAACAAAGCATTTGTAATGGGATATACAGCTGTTAAATGCAAAGTAAAAAGGGACACTAAAATATGTGTATAAGTAATCAGAAATAAAGCTAAAATCTATTTAGGTCATGGTAGTTGACCTGGCATGAAAGACTGAAAATTAACCTCACTCTGCATAAAAGCAGGAGGGTGTCAGGGAGGTGCTCAGGTCACTTGCAGTGCTGCCACACTCAATTTTTGGGGTTTTTGAGGGAGTTGTCACTGTGCAAATTTGGGTTAGTCCCCAGCTTCTGTACCCAAGCCTGCCTGAGCTGACCAGGGACAACAAAAGGTGCAGGAGATGCCTCCAGGAAGGTCTCAGGAGATGCTACTGCACCAATCAGCCCCTGAGCTCTGGGTTAAACTCTGCTTTCCTTTCAAGCCCTGCCTAACTCTGCACTTACACCCAGGCTGGGCAGGGCTTGGGTCAATCTGGGGTGATGCCTCAAGTTTTAGCTTTTATTTTTCCAGATTCTGCCCTGCATTGGTGTGTGACTCTGAACTCCACACAAAGTGTTCCAAGTTCTCCTCCCAGCCCAGGCACACAAAACAATCCTTTTCCAGCCCCAGAACCAAGGACAGCTGCAGCTCCAGCCCCAAAAAGTGCAAACAGCAGCGAATGGAGGAGAGAATCTGGGAGGGTGGGACTGCAGAGCCTGGAGCTGGAATTGGACAATGAACCCAAGATGTGAATGGAACAAAACTGATCCAAGTGTGAAACTCCTGAGCCAGGGTCCATCGTGGGTGTAGCCATGGCCAGGCTCTTGTGCTGCCCAAGGGGAATCCTTGGAAGGGTTTTTAATAAATCCCTGCTTTATTCCTTGAACTCTGCCTCTGCTCCAGCTCAGCCTCTCAAGGCACCAGGGAGAGTGAAGGAAGAGCTGATGTCTCTGAGTCACACACAGGGAAGGGACAAGGGGATCTCCAGGCCATTCCCAGGAATTTACATTCTTCAGAGATGTTCCTTGTGGCTATACTGTTAAAAAACTCCATAATGGATGTTTCTGTTTTGCTTTTATCTCAGTGTTTTGGAGGAGCAGTAATGCTTTGGGTAAAATTCAAATCAATGCAAACCTCATAAGCCAATAAAATTTTATAGATGGTTATCCAATATGTAATTTGTTACACAATTTCTCTGTGGCTTCTGTTTATTGAGACATAAAGACTTTGCTTTTTTTAAGGCAGACTTTATGTGAGGAGGGCATAAGAAGGAATAACCTTTCATACCTATTGTGCCATAAACTAAATTACTCTTAACCCAAACCATTTATCTTGTGGTGGCAGCCTAATGAGACCAAAGGAAACAGAAACAAACTGCCCGAAATTTTTTTGAAGGGACAACTTTTATTTCCATCAAGCCTGTAGCTTCCCAGATTGGCCACAAGGATGTCACAGTTGATAATATCAGATAACATAATAAAAAATAATCCAAGAAAATGATGAGGATATAAACCTTGGGACAGAGAATGAGTGTAGAGGAGATGTTCAGGTGAAGTTGCACGCTCTGCTTATTTCCTGGCAGGAATTTCCTGCTGGAAGTGAGGAGTGGAGGGAAGGGAAGGAAGTCTGAGCAGCAGCCTGGGGGCTGCTCCAATAAAGATCAGCATGGCTTTGGTGATTTGGCTCGGGAGGGCTGGAAAAGCTCTCAGGATGAAGGATCCCCACGCTGGTGAGGAAATTCACTGCACTGCCTGGTGCTTATGACTAAGATGTTCTTTCTCTAATACAGCTTTTCTCTCTGCAATATCCCCTGGCCTGTACACAACATCATTTTTCCCAGTGTAATTTCACAGCAAAGGAGCAAAACTTCAGAGCAAATGCAACCTTTCTTTTTTATGCTTTATTTTTTTGAGCCAGACACACAAACATAAAAGGAGCTTTTACTCAGTAGGTCCTGCTTGAGGTATGAGTGACTGACCTGGAGATACACACAGAGTAAAAGCCTGTTGGAGGCTGTCTCATGAGTTAAGTGAAGCTCCAAGTCTTTGGAAAGCTGGTCTAAATCTTGCTGAAATCAGTGGGATGTTTCCCTTTCCCAGCACTGCCTCAGCCCTTCATGCTGCTGGTTAGCCCCATTAATTCCTGGGTGATTTCCCCTCCACACAGTGCAGCTGTGGCTGAGAGATTCAGGGACTGAAGAATGTGGTGGTGAACTTGCACTCTGATGAGGACTGATTTGCCTAGTAAAGAAAGAAAAGCTAAAGGCAATAGATCCCTTCAGACCTCAAACTTGCCATTTCCTTTAAAGGATGACAGATTTTTCTAAGAGGAGCAGACCAAGAGAGAAATAGAAACAATTTGTGTGTTGAAAAAATGGATTTGTGTCACTGTGAGGTAACAACATTGTTTTATGTGTCAAGAAAAAAAGAGAAATAGTCCATTATTTAGATCAGCAGCAGTAAATGGATGTTTTTAAGACTGAAAAGCGAGGCCATCTCCTTCTTATCATCTCCTTCAATCTCCCAAACTCCTGCTGAACCTGTAACAGAGCCTGGGCTGCCAGAGAGGGAGCAAGCCAAGGCTCAGAGTGACACAGAGTGACACCAGCAGGAGTTATTAGAGGAATTTATGAGCACAATCAGACACGGGGATGACAAGAAGTTGGGGAAGAGCTGCAGTATCCCAGGAAACAATCTGCATTATTAAGAGCAGAACTCCAGGGAAGGTGTGATGAGCTTGACAAAGTGCAGACACTTCACTTTGGTATCCTCAAAATCTTTGCCTCAGAACCAGAAGCACTTTTAAGCCCATTAGAGAAACTCTATTTTGGGGTTTTACCACTGCAGTTCCAAGGAAATGTGTGGAAACTCGCTTTGCAGGGATGTGAGCTGAAAATGAGGCTCTTACAATGTTTATTCTGCAGTTGCTGGGATGGATTTGATAGTCCTGGGGAAGCACCAGGTTGGGGATGGCCAAGGCTCCAAAGGTGGCTCTGAACTGGTGTCAAACTGGTGTGGAACTGGTGTGGACCTTCCTGCAATGGGGCACAACCAGCACAGCTTCCTGAGTAGTTAAAGAAAGACCTGAGCAGGAAACTTCAATATTAAATATTTCAGATCCATGGAAACACTGACCAGAGGGGAAGGAGAGATGAAACCATGGGGGTTTCACTGTTCAGGTTTACCAATCAAACTATTTCAAAGGATTTCTTTTTTTTCCTTTTAATACGTAGCCCAAACTCAGCAAAACACCTAAATCCATCTTTTGCAGTTGATATGAGAGTGATCCTATAGCAAAGAATGCACCAGAAAATATGGAAATTAGCAATTCCTGCTGTGGAGCTGCCATTCCACAAACCTGGCATCAGACAGACCCTGAAGCAGGGAGCTTAAATTCCAAAGACCCCTTAAATTCAATGTTTTCCTTGAACAAATCCTTATTTTTCTCTGGAATATTAGCAGTGTTAAAATGCCAGCCTCTGGTTTTGAAGGGAATTTATCTTGGACACCTTTAAAAATGAAGGGGAAATCTGGGATGTTGACTTGTTTTGTTTGTATTGATGTGGAAAATGAAAATGTGATTCTTTGATAATGAATGTACTCACGGATTTCTTGGAACAGAACATTTTTTTTTTCATGTTCTAAATGTAGTGGTTTTGGCTTAAAACAAAGGACAACCTTTGTGAGAGGTTTGGTGAAAACGTGCTTTAGTAGAGACTCCAAAAGGCAAAAATTACTTTTGATAAGGAATAAAAGAATGATAAGAGGATGGGGAAAGATCCCCTTTGCTATGGAAAGACAGATTTTGGTATTCTTAAATTCTGCTGATCCAACAACTGTAAGAGTTTACAACAAACTGTTTGATGCAGGAACGAAACCAGAGAAATTTCAGGTTTTGTGCCACCACAAAAACACAGCCAGGGCTGGATTAAGGATGCAGGAACTGCTTGGGAAGTGCACAGAAATGGGATATAAATATGGAATGTAAAATACAGAGCAGGGGGATGAAAAGGGAAGGAGAAGCAGCTAAAGAGGGAGGTGAATTTTCACCAGCTCCCTTTAATTGGCACCATAACAACATTCAAACCCTCAGGATTTTTCACTCTGGAGGTTTCTCTGCTAATTGTGAGTTTTCCCTGCACTTTTCCTGGCTGCTCAGGACCGTGGTGGGGAGGGATGGGGATAATTCCCCATCACCCTGTTGAAATTTGGGCACTTCATCAGCAAAGCCATTTTCATCAGGACTTGGCCAAGTGAGTGCTCCTCAGAATGGTGAGACAGCAGTGCCTAATTCACTTTTTATTTTCTGTATTTTAACAGATTGTTTGGCATTGTTTGCTCTCAGTTATTCTCTGTGATTCCAACCACATATTTTGGTGCATAAAAGAGTGGAAATGAAAGCACTGAGTAGAAGGGATAAAAGAGGCTCCTTGGGGAGCTGATATTAAAAGGCAACAGGTGAAAGTCCTGTTGGATTTCCATGTCCAGTTTAATGGATGAGGAAACAAAGCAGAAATTATTAGGAAGTTTTACCTCTGGAAAAAAAAAAATGCACTGCCGGGAAAAATCTAAATATTTATATCCAGTCCTGGCCTTTCACTGCCCTTCACATTTTTGAATTTTAGAATTGATTTATTTTAAATAACTGCATACATAAATAAGTGCATCCTAAATATAGCTCTCTGTGTATTAGGAGGATCTAAGTAAAATTATTATTCTTATCATAAACCAGATAAATTTAAAGAGTTCTGCTTCCAAATATATTTGGTCCTGGTTCCCAGCTGGTGGAAATTTGCATTTTTCCATGAAGGTCAAAGTTCTCCTGCTCTGACCCTGGAGCAGCCAACCCTGTTTACCTGTTAAAAACCCAGAACACCTCCAGAATGGCAAGTTCAGGTTCTTTAGTGTACCCAGGAAGGGAAAACATTCCTAAATCCTGATTACTATTCCAGCTAACATTTTGCTTTTCTAACCTGTTCTGAGTTTGTAGGAATTGTCTGCTGCATATCCAGCAGATGCAAATGCATCAATCCCTGCATGTGGGGCTTGTTTGGAGTGCAGGGCAATTATCCAGGAATAAAATCAATTTCTAACAAATCATCTGCCATGTGCAAAGCAGGACTCTAATAGTAATTAAAGTCATAAAATGGATTAATGTTTCTCTCTATCTCTTTCCTTTACCCACTGGTAAAAACAGCTCATAAATGAGTTCTAGGAAAGAGCATGAACTGCAGAAGAAATTAATTAATAAACAACAAATAATCATACATCAATTCATTTAGGCCTAGGATTACATCATGATTTTCAAGCAACTTGATAACAATCATCTGTGCCATGTGAACTGACCTTGAAGTGACTTTGAGGGAATTTAGATGTTCATATGGAACTTGGAGCAAAAATAGAAACATATTTAATGTGTAAAAAGAGAAAAATAGATAAATCTTGTTTTATATGCACCAAAACATTCTCTCTAATAAAATGAATCTCTAAAGTTGTACTTCTATGTAGCTCACATTGAAATGCTCTTTCTTCTCCAATATACTCAAATACACAGCTCATAATCAAGTTTTCTTCTCAAATTGCCAATTTAAATACACAACAAGTCTGTAAGGTATTCCCTGGCTTGAAGCACAACCATCTTCTCAAAATCAAAGCAGTGGTTAAAGATGTTAAATAAAGACATGGCTATTTATATTTGCTAAACCCTAATAACTCAATAGTTTTAATGGGGAGCAGTGTTCACTCTGGGCAGGGAAGTTTTCCCAATTCCCAGTTCCCAATTCATAATTCCCAATCCTTGTCCTTGCTCCTACGTGGCTTGGAGCAGCACCCCATGGATCCCTGTACCTGCCCAGGGATCCCCTTTTCCTGCCCATGGATCCATTTTCCTGCTCAGGGATCCCCTTTTCCTGCCCATGGATCCATTTTCCTGCTCAGGGATCCCCTTTTCCTGCCCATGGATCCCTTTTCCTGCTCAGGGATCCCCTTTTCCTGCCCAGGGATCCCCTTTACCTGCCACGGATCCCCTTTTCCTGCCCAGGGATCCCTCTGCTCCTCCCTCTTGAATCACCCAAACCCTTCTGGGTTTTCCATGGGTGATCCTTTAGGAACTCCAGCTTTTCCCCTTGCCTGTTTTTGAGACTCCCTGCTCCTCTTCCTCCTCTCCTGCATTCCACCAGCATGCAGCTCTTCATCTCCAGCAGAAGTAAATCATTTGTATTCCTCTTCCCATCTCCAGATCATCTTGAAACCTGTCTAGACATTAAAGCAATCTGTTTACTGCACTGATTATTCCACTTGGCTGTATCCCCTATCTTAAAATACATAGATTATGCTGAATTAAATCCAATTTCATCCAGAAACCAACTGATTATTTTCTTCCTCTTCCTCATTATCCAAGAGATTTTAAATGATAGCAACAGCATCACCAAGGAGGAAGGGAATGGGAAGGATCCTCATTTCACACTGAATCATTTACTTGTTAAACAATAAGCCTTGAAATTAACTTTCCCTCCTGACACCCCTGCGTGCACAAATGCAAATAAAATGATTACAGGCTTCATCTTGGGCAAAAAATAATGGTCATGGAGGGTTCAGCTAATCTAAAAGTGACCCTGGAATTGCAGCCTTGCTTGTTCCTATTTCTATTGGTTAGAATTCCACCTAATCATGGTTTAAATCTGTGGCCACCCAGGTCAGCCCAGAACTAGTCCTGGCTACTTCATTTATTGCTGCACTGCGGTATAGGGCTATTAAAAAATCCAAATATTTCCTGACAGCTCTCGGGGGAAATTTACAGTTCATAATTTCCTTTCATGGTACTATTAATACTTCCTGACAGGCTGAAAGCCAGTTGTTAATAATCTGGCAGATTTCCAGGTTCTTGTCTAAAATTAGCTTCAGTTTCTCTTCTGTATTTTTTTGGTTTTTTTTGCAAATCTCAGCCCCTGATCCAGAAATTTCTGAGGCAGGAGTGGCAGGTGGATGCCTTGAACCTCCTGGTTCAAAAGAGCATTTCTGCAGCTCCAAAACTCCAGGGATGTTTTGCTCAACTCCACATCCCCTTTGGGAATAAAGTTTGGTGGATTGGTAGGTGCTCTGTGCCCAGTGGGCAAAGAAATTGCCTTTTCTTATTTTTAAAAGTGTTGTGAAGACCACCAGCTGGAGGACCAGATGTGTAAGGAATGCAGCAGCAAAAATAATAAATACTAAAGATATTGTTTTATTGGAAAGGAGAGCACCATAAAGATATCACAATGCCTTTAATATGGATTTTAATAAAAAGATCTGGGATATTGGATGTGAAGAAGCAAAAGATTAAACTGCAAACACCCAATAAGAGACTTTAGGGTGGCACAGATGAAAGCATTGCTGGATATCAGGCTCACAGAGAAACAACTGCTGCATGAGATCTTGAAAGAGATGAAGTCTTCAAGATATCATTGTAAAAGTTTATCAACAATTCCTTTATTAACCTCCATATCTTTGAAGAAACAAGCACACTGTCTTTTGATGATATTCTAATTTTGATCCTCTTTTTACTGAAGAAATGGGAACTTTGCTGCTGACTTCAGTTGAAACAGCATCAGTTCTTTTATCATTATTACACTGATAATATTTGGAAGGAGGTTTTCATCAGCTTTTGCTCTTAGTTATGAAGTAGATATTAAACTTTTCACCTGAGAAGAACAATGTGTGCTCATCATTCCTGGTGTTTGGGTGCCACCAAGATCTGCAGCTTTCGTGTTTGTGAATGTGTTAAAAGAATGTGATAATTGGTTTAAAAGTGACATTGTCAGATTTGGCAAATTTAACACCTTCAGATCTCTTCAAAAACTGTATTTCATAGTGTATTGAATTGAAAATTGATCACACTTGCATTTCAGCCAGGCCTTGGAAGCCTTTTTATCAGACTTTTTCCATCTCAATGTTTGCTCAATCATTGCTGCAGTCTGTATTAAATGTTTAGGAGAGAATCTTCTTCTTGTTGGAAATTATCTTTATAATGAAAACTTCTGAAGTATAACTCACATGGAAAACGTTCTTTTCTGTAGTTCCCACAAATCTCTGAGGACTGAACTGTTTTCATGCCACCACCATTTCTAGGACAGATTTCACCAGGGCTGGAGGTCCATTCCCACATATTTAGGGATGAAAATGAGAGCAGCACTGTTTTAGCCAAAGAATGAGCAATCAGCCCCTTCAGGCTGATTACTGGCATTGCATAGTGTATAAATATTAAAAAAGGTGTCAAAATACAGCTCCAGATGTGGTTGTATTAGATAACTGCACCTGGGTTCAGCACCAGGACTGGGATTGCCTTTTGTTATATTTATTATCACTTAAGCACTTTGCTGTTGAAAGAGATTTTAATGTTGGTTTGTCAACAGCACAACCCACTGGGGTTTCTATCTTTCACTCTTTGTATTTGGGATAAACACAGCAAATTCTCAGATTGGCTCTTGCCTGTAGAGGCAGGGTTTTTACATAAAAAATAAAATAAAAAAAATTACAGCTGGGAATGCCCACACAAAGTTTGGCTGCTGCACTGAAGCAGTTCAGATACTCAGGGAAGAGTGAATGAGAGTGGCACTCCCTGAGAGCTTTCCAGCAATTCCAGTGGGATCCTGAAGCACATGGACATGTTCTGTAATGCACTGATGGCAGAGGAAGGTTCCTCTCTCAGCATCCTGCTTTAAGCTCCCTAATTGCTGCTGTGAAAATAAAACATGGGAAAAATCAAAATAATTTAAAAATAATTTTAATATGTGCATATTTTTTTAAATCCTACTGTGTCTTGTACTTGACTGTTAAAGAAGGTGTGAATCCTTATAAGGGTGCTTAGAATGATGAAATGGTTTGGGGTTGGAAAGAACCTTAAAAATCACCCAGTGCCACCCCTGCCATGGCAGGGACACCTCCCACTGGCCCAGGCTGCTCCAACCTGGCCTTGGGCACTGCCAGGGCTGGGCATCCACAAATTCCCTGTGCCAGGGCCATTCCAATGCTGGTGATTCCCTCTGGGATGGTGAGAGAGGCCTCACCAGACACCAGAGCACAGTCCATCCCATTTCTCCTCAAATGCCTTAATTTGGGGAGTTTAAGACAACAACCATGTAGGATCTCAATGTCACCTGAAACACAACGAGCTGTTTGCTCAGATTTAGGAAAATGTTTTGAAAACACAAGATTTAAACCCTCCCCGAAGGCTTTATGCACTGAATTTGAATTGCAAATGAGCCACAATATTTTTCTCTTCCCTAGGAAAAGTAAGCAATAGCAGTCAGGAGTGAAAACCAAATGGAAAGCCAAGTCCTTTTGTGAAAGAGGAAAAATAGGAATGATCAGTATCGGAAACCTTTGTTAAATAGCACGGGGTACTTTTCTCCCTCAAAATATGGTTCAATAATTCTAAATAAGCAGTAAGTACTGCAACAGCATACGTAAATCTTGCTGGAGCCTGGAAAACTGGTTGCTCCTGCTCCTGTTCTGGTAGTTGCAAGTGTTTGCTATTCACTCTGTTATGGATATCTGGAAAATAGTTTGAGTGCAGAGAGCGCCTCAGGGGTAAAAAGTTTGAAAAGAAAAATGTAGCTGTA
Source organism: Toxostoma redivivum (assembly GCA_013397375.1). Lineage (NCBI taxonomy): Eukaryota > Metazoa > Chordata > Aves > Passeriformes > Mimidae > Toxostoma > Toxostoma redivivum. Next base: position 518,403 of record VXBI01010429.1, read on the forward strand.
TATCATTGGCATTCATGAGAAAATTCACATTAGATGCCTTGGAATCAGGTGCTCAGGAGACAATAGAGAGATCAGGAGCAACGGTGTGCCAGGAATGCAAGCCTGGCTGCGACAGACTCCGCTTCTTTCCTGGCACATGAGGGATAAAAAATAAAAAAAAAATAGGGTGGGAGGCCAAATTCTAAAGATAATAGAGATGTGTGGAAGCTGGTAGGAGGGAAAGCTGAGGCTGCAGAATGAAAAGGCTGTGCATGCCCTGCCTGGGTCAGAGCCTTTCTCTGCACATTTCCATTCCTTTCTTCTCCCACAGTGCAGATCTCATTCCATAATGGGTTATTGGTGATAAACCAGCCCTGGGGAGGAGCTCCCTCACCAGCACCACTGTGGAATTTGGCCCCAAATCCCCATTCTTAAACTTTTTTTTTTTTTTTTCGTCCACCAGGTCAAAAAGTTGCTCTTTCTGCAAGCACAGCTACATTTTGCCATGGGTAAAAATGTCAATTTGCTGGAATTTAGCTGAGAGCAAAATCTCATCATTCCCAAGGCCTGACAGGTTTTACCCCAGTTCAATGTCACATCACCACCTGAACCAACTCCTGCTTTCAGAAAACTCAACAGGAAATTGTGGCAGAAGTGGGAAATGGGGCCTATTTTCATGAGAATTCAGATGACACCAGAAGAGTGTTTTGTCTTTTGTCACAGATTTCTTCTTGTAAATGTTTTGTTACTCAAAAAATAAGTGGTTGTAGAAATCAAGGATCTTGAAAACCAAAGCCTTGGCACAAGGTTGGGCTCAGTAAAGAACAAGACATTGACCCTTACGTTGATGTGTTAAATTTAAGTCAGATTATTTTAATTAATAAATGAATCCACAGCCTATTCCCTTCTAAATTCCAAGGAAAACATCTGTACAACTGCAACCTTCAGCCACACAACAAGCCAGCCTTTCCCTCCATGTGCTAAATGCCAAGTCAACACTCAAATCCCACTTTTACCTGAATTTTTCCATCTCCCAGATGTCCAGGAGGGAATGTTTGATGGCAGCACTAGTTTTGTGTATTTTCTTCACTAGTTTTGTGTACTTTCCTTCCAGTGATATTTCCCTGAGTATCTGCAAGGAGAAGCAGGTGCTGCACAACTCATCCACACTGCTGACCTGGGTATTTTATCCCCCTTTTTCCATTTATTCACCTCCTCTATAATCCTGGGTATTTTATTCCCCTTTTCCCATTTATTCACCTGCTGTATATCCCTGTCCCACACATTTGGATGTCTCAGGAAAAGTTATCTCTCCTTCCCCCACAGATAAGAAGTGAAAATGACAGATAAAAAATATCTGAGGACTGACTTCTTTCCTATGGACTTGTTTTCTCTAATGGGAAAACAACAAAAAATGATGTTGCCTCCTTCTGTAACAAACATATTTGTATAAATTACATCCTGCTGACAAATGGACACACAATCAGGATTTTAGGGGGAAATGTAATGTTTCCCCCATGATCATATTTAACATATTTTGTTTTCCATCCATCTCTCTGCTCAAACTGTGGCATAACAATTAGAATAAGTGATAGCAACACATCCAGAAAACAAAGGGTATGATGGCAGAATTTATCTTGTTACATTTCTTGATTTAATGCCAGTCTGGGATTTCTGGTCTGAACCAGATTTTTCTTATGCTATAAATATTTCAGTTTTTTCATTTATTCTTGATTTAGTTTGACAGTAAATAATCCCATGGAAGCTGCTGTTGGAAAGATGTTGTAAAAATTATTAAGTGCCTGCTCACCAGTTCAGTCCTTGTGTTTGTCAAAGGGAAGGGAGTAAAACAGCTGGGTAACTTTAAGGAAATATGTGTGTGTGTGTTTTTACAGTAATGCACCATACTTGCAGTCCTAGGAGCAGAAGAATTACAGTTCTGAGGATTGATCAATACTTTGCATGAATACAAAGAGTTTGGGTTGTGTATTCTGGATATTGGCAGCTGCAGGTTCTTGTTTCAGGGTTCCAAAAGACTCGGCCATAACTCAAGAAGAGGAGAATAGAAAGCAGTGATATTCCAAAGGATATTTCCTTGGGGGAAAAAAAATGAAACAAATGGACCTGTCCTCTTGGAAAAGGCAGGGTCTGGCCAGTTACCTGGCCTTTATTGGCTATTTTTTGTTTGGAATAATTTTTGTTTGGAATATCAGGAAGCACGTGAATAATTCTGGATGGTCTAAATCCATTCCCAATTTTCTTTGGCAACTCTTGCACCTTTAGAAGGGATTTCTGCACTAAATAACTCACACATCCAACGTGGAAGGACCAGAAATTGGATCTATTTGAGAGATCTTGAGGAAAAGAACTTGGGTGGGACCAGCACTGGGAAGTGCCCCCTGTCCAAGAGAAGAAGCACAGAAAAATACCCAGCACAGGAATCCAAACAGAAATGCCAAGGAAAACACGTGGGAATGTGCAAAATTCGCTGCACTAACTTCAGCAAAAGGGGATAAATTGCAGAAAAACCTGGTTGTTATCTGCTATGAATTGTCAGCAAATGGGCAATTTGAGCCTCCTCACCCTGCTGCACACACCCGCCCTGGGTGCCTGGGGAGACTTCTCCCTCCTCCAGGAAAAAAAAAAAAAAAAAGCTAAAACTGGCATAGATAAAGTCACAAAATTAATACAGGAGTGCCATGACATCTAAGTAATTAATTAAAATCCCAACTTGCATCTTTTGATCTGAAGGGATGCATTCCGTTCAGGAAGCACAAGGGAAAACAAACTTCAAGCATTTTTTTTTTGTCTCAGATATCACAGATATGTACCTGAGCTTCGAGACAAATATTGACAAGCAGGAGAAAGGGTGTGAAATAAATATGATGTGATTCAATAAGGAAAAGCACCAGGTTTTCCACTGAAGCAGAAATAATCAATGCCTACCCTCAGTATCGACAGGTGGTTTAAAGGAGGGCTTGGAGTGGAACATGAACTGAAGGCAAGTGCTTTAAAAAAGCACCCAAAAGTATTAAAAAAGAAAGGAAATATTGATGGAGGGTATTTAGGTGCAGTTACTGCTGCTTGGGGCACAGTTGATGTATAAAGGTAAAACCCAGCTCATCCTTCTCTGTTTCTACTTCGACAGAATTATAATTTAGTGGTTTTAATCCTTTTCCTTTCAAACACTTATAAATTTTGCAAATGTTCTTCAGCAGATCACAGCTGTGTGCAAAGTAGGACATCATGAAAAGCTAAAAGAAACTCTGGGGTTTTTCCATCCTTCTTTTTCCCAAAACTTAGAAACTTGTCAAGTTTTGATCATTCCTCGTGTTTTTAAGTGTCTCTCCTGAGACCTCCTGCAATTTTTAGGTGCGGTTTATAGAAAATATTAACAAAATTAAGTCTCTTGGAGAAGTGGGATGATTTCCAGAAAATTTGGATTTCTTAATTTTCTAAAAATCATCTCTCTCACTCCTATCAGCAATAAGTTCCAGGGCAACCCTGGATGAGATTTTTTCTCACTGCTGTGAAAAATGAGACAAGTGAGAAGAGAATATGGATCCATAAGTGTGGCTCATAATTGTGATTTCTCAGTGGAAAATTTTCAGCACTTAAAAGGTTTGGAATGATTTTACAATTTTGTAAACTCGTTTTATTAAGTGATTTCTGGTTTCAGCTGCTTTATGAACTGATCCCCAACAGTAAATCACTGGTGTGCCCTTTGGGAGTATAGGCCAAACAGATACTTTTTCCTGGCTTAATTCATCATCTGTTGACTGAAATGTCAAAGGAAATTAGAGGAAATTGTTATGTAAATCCTTACAGGCGGATGGTTCATTTCTGAAGGATAAAACTTCACACAGAAAAGGGTTTTGTTTTGATTTTTTTTTTTTCTTTTTACATGGGTGTGTGTGTCAATGTGATCCCTTCTCCTCTCATGGGAGATCGATCATTTTTCATCAGGACCTGCTCACGTTACAACAAATTCACCACAGGGTCCTGGCAGGGGTCACTGTGGAATCATGGAATTCCAGATTGGTTTGGGTTGGGAGGGACCTTAAAGATCCAGAGCCACCCCTGCCATGGCAGGGACACCTCCCACTGTCCCAAATCCCAGTGTCCAACCTGGCCTTGGGCACTGCCAGGGATCCAGGGGCAGCCACAGCTGCTCAGGGAATTCATTCCAGCCCCTCCCCACCCTCAGAGGAAGGAATTTCTTCCCAGTATCCCACCCATCCCTGCCCTCTGGCACTGGGAGCCATTCCCTGTGTCCTGTCCCTTGTCCCCAGCCCCTCTCCAGCTCTCCTGGAGCCCCTTTAGGGTCTCTGAGCTCTCCCTGGACCCTTCTCCTCCCCAGCTGAGCACCCCCAGCTCTGCCAGCCTGGCTCCATGGAGAGGGGCTCCCTATGATGGAATATCTGGACATTTGATGAATTTGATTTGGGACAAGCCCATCTTTCCAAACACCTTTTCTTCCATCCCATCACTGTCTGCAGGGAACACAGGCAGATTTTTCTTTCCTGCTTGGAGAAGCTCCCTCCCATCCAAGAGATCTCTGTGCCACATGGAGTGGATGGGAGGAACCCCAACATTATTGGTTTTTCATTCCAACTTTGTGTCACTTTGGAATTATTTTTGTGCCAGGATGATCCTATCTTATAGCTTTTGTAGAGTCTGAGTCTCCAAATGGTGCAGTAGATTTTACCTGGGGAAATTTGGGGTATTCGTTTAGAGTCTGTACTTTAATTGCCCAATTTCTCTTCCTGTTTTTGCAGAGTATCCAGGTAGTCACAAGAAGACACACTTTACTTTCTTCCACTGATTGGATGGGAGGAATTTTTGACCTTGGAAAGTGGAGATGGTGTTGCTATGGAAACTAATAAGTCTGCTGCCATTCATGAGCTGCAGCACAGGTAAAATGTTCCACTATTAGTGTTTGTGATTGATAAATCTCTATCAGTGTCATAATTCTTGCAGAAAGGAGAAGCAATTACCAGAATTAGCAGCCCTTTTTTGTATGAACAAGTGACTAAGGAGCTTTTCATTAGGACACTCTTTAATTTTAAACAACTCCAGGTGCTGCCTTTGAACCAGGAAAATACTTTTCAAGATCATAAGAAGGCTGGAATCCAGGTAATGGCTTTAAAGAATAGTCTATGCTGCAACAGTGAGAAAGAAAAACAATTGTTACTTGGGTGGCAACACCATGAAAATATTTCTTGGCCACAATATCAGCAAATGAAGCTGGACTGAAAACCAGACCAGTTTGGGAACACTGATTTAATGCTTTTGATTCCATATTTCATCTCACACCCTTCAAGTGCTTCCATATGAGTGAAGTGTCTTTAAATCACAGCGAACTGAAAGGAAAATTAAAGTATTTATTTATGAGGTCCAAAAATGGGTGAGAATCATAAGGGCTATCAAGATAAATACACAAAAAGGAAAGAAAATCTTGCTTAAAGCCCAAAGCAAATGCAAACTTTTCTTCTTTGCTTCCTGCTGGAGTGATGCTGGACCCTGATCCTCCCACCCTGGGCATCCTGACACTCCTCAGGCTGGGATCAGAGCACAGAGTGAGGTTGGAGGAAGCAGGAATTCATCCCCCCATTCTCCTCCTTGAATATCCCTCGTGCTTAATTAAAATATCAACAGTTTGTAACATATTGTGAGGTAAAATGTTCTTTTCTGCCTGGCTGGGCATTGCTCACAGTGAGGGTTTGGTATTCTGAGTTCATTCCAACTCTGAACCTTTCTTCTAATTAAAAGCATATAACTTGACAATCCTGCTTCATAAAGCCATAAAAATGGGATTAACTCTTGTGGCTCATTAGAGCCTCATCTCCAAACAGGCACTGAATGGGAACTGAACTCTTTGAGGTTATAATGAATTTGGGATGGACTGACCCTTCACACTTGGCTGTGATAGAAACCATGACAACTGACTTTTGTCTCCAATTAATGTATTGAACTCTAAATAGCCAGGATATTACTCATGTACTTACAAGGAAATTGTATTAAAGTAACCTCAAATGATACTTAAATTAATTATGTAGTGCATGAGTCAGCAGCTGTTTGAAGTGGAGAAACAGAGCACAGGGCAGACTTCAGTAGCATTTTAAAATGCAATTTAAATGAAACTCAATGCTGTTTTATCTAAATGTGAAATGTAAACCTCAGGATAAAAAAATGTAAATCTCAGGATCAGACTTTCTGTTAAATCAATACAAAGCTGCTATTTCAGTAACAAACAACCAGCATGTTAAGGACTAAAAATCTTGGAATATGTAAAATATTGTGATATATAAAATATTTCAAGTGAGCAGTTGCTCATTTAAGCCCAGCTTTGCTGAACTAATCTCAACAACGATGTGTTTAGGACCCAAATCTTCCCTTTAATTCCCCATTGTCCCCTTGGGTGCCTCTCACAGATTATTCCCTTCTTTACTACTCTGAGTAAAGCACTGGCACCTGTCTTTCAGAGCACAGGATTCCCCTGAAATTCCTTGATTTCTTGGGAAATAGTTGGTGGTCCTTGAATCTGAATTGCTCTGTGAGGGACAAGATATTCTTACACCCATGATTTGTAACTCCAAAAAGAAAATTTTTCCTTCCCTCTTTTTTTTTATTTTCTTTTTTTTTTCCCCAGTCTTTCATTTTTGAAACTTTTTGTCTTCTTCATCATTCTTGAGAATCATCTTTAACAAGCCCAGTCCCAGGCTTTAAATCTGAATTAAAAGGTGCTGGGAGCTCACTTTTAGATGAACATGTTCAGCTTTTAAAGACTTAAAAATAGCTAAAAATGTAAATGTTCCATATTCCCAGGCACCAAGAGTAGCTCACAACAGCCCTTTTGTCCTGCTCTCAATTAAAGGAACAGCAAAAGCTCCCACTGGCTTCACTGGGGTAAATTAATTTATACCTGGGTATAAATGAACTCCACTGATCTCAGCAGAGCTGTGCTGATTTTCACTCCATGACATTCTGAAATACTCCTGATGGCAACAGCCAAACTGCACTTATGGCAAAACTTCTCTGCTTTATCACATGGAAGGTTCACATCAATTTAGCAATAATTTAGAAATGAGTGGGAAGATGAGGAGCTGGTGCTGGTGCTGAGCAGTTCTGGGGGCTGGGCATGGGAAGGGAATTCAGGGGGTTGGAGGGCATTGGTCACTCATTTCCTCCTTGTTTCTACCTCAATTCTACCTGACATGTAGAATGAAAATGATTTTGACCTCTAAATTAATTTTAAATCTCAGGATTAAATGTGCTGTGCAGAAGAGCTGGATATTATTACCCCTCAAAATGGCAATTCAATTACTCAAAAATCAAACTGCCCTCTATATTCTCTTTATAGGCAAAAATCGTGGAAAGAATAATGTTCTCTCCAACTCTTATTTTCCAGCAGAGCTTTTTTATGTGTCTCAACGAGGGTCTTTAGGGTTTTCTTGCAGTGCCTTAGGGGACAAAATAAAATAAAGTAATGCATGCACAGTGACACAGCGAGGGAACAGATTAGATTTTTTTTTTCCTAAGCCATTGCTATTTAAATGAGATAATCTGATCTAAGCAGAGCACCAGAGGCAAGAAGGGTGATGAAGATAAACTCAGAGATCATTACTTTAAATTCTGTGTACTTGCTATAGGGATGTACAACAACCATCTCCTGACATCGTTGAAATTTAAACATTATTTGATAGGAATATGTTAAGAAAGTGCTTTCACTTTCTGGATTAAAGATGTAGACAGGATTTGGGGAAGTTGAAATGAACAGACCTGTCCAAAGTCCTCAATAAAATAAAATAATTGTCTCTTCACACCGAAACTCTCTCACGTTTTCCTCCTATGGCTGCTCCTGGATTGTGCTGCTTCCTCTGGAGTTGTTGTGCAAGGCAGGTTGCCAAGAATATCTTAATGAGGGAAAAATTTATTTTCATTTTTAATATCATATTTCTGTCCTAAGTGCCCATCAGATGCAGCTCAGGCTGTTCCTTGGCTGTGGATTCCAGGTCAGGTTCTCCATCAGGTTGGAGGAAATTTCCTCATCTCTGTCTCTGCTCCCTCAATTCTCTCCTCTGTCAATAATTACCTTCTGATTATTTCAACTGTCTGTCTTCCTCCTGGACTGCTGATCCAAATTTTCTGTGTCCCTCCTGTTCCTCAAGGGAAATGGCACCCCTTTGATCCCTGGTGGCTTCTTCCCTTCAAATAAATCCCTTTATTTATAAATAAATCCCTTTATTTATAAATAAATAAAGGCATGGAGAGGTGGCCTTTGTAATTGTCCCTTGTCCTGCTGATGGTCTTGGCTCCACCTTGGAAGCAAAGGGGATTTCCAGGATTAAAGACAAGGAAAAAGCAGAATGGCACTGAATTCTAGCAGGCTGTGGACAAGAGAAATATCCCAAGCCAGTCTGCATTTTGAAAATGAGGCATTAACTGTATTTTTACAGAGCCCTTTGGCTTCTTGCCTCCAAATCAATTGAAGATGCAACCACAACCTCCCGGGCTGGATTTTTGGCCCATCATTTTGAAACTGTTAAATTAGAGAGAGACATTTCCTGCTGTAAAGTGTCCTGCTCCTCCTCTGGGTCACAGCAGGATGAATACTGAATACATCACATCCCACACTCTGCCTGCAGTGTCTCACAGATTTATTGTTGGCATAACAGCACCTTTAGGGATGGAACAGCAGACCATATATTTTAAGACAAGTGACATCTTTGCTATTTCTAACGGCAAAATGTGGAGATGAACTAGTCCAGCCTGGAAATGTTAAGGCTTCCTTGAACAACCAGAGGCATTTGGAGATGTGCTGATGAGTCAGGCACTGATAATAATTAGGGGTCCCTTAGACAGCATGGAGTTTTCATGGTTTGGGAAATAAAAAGCTGGATTTGTGTAAATGCCTTGCAGGACCCGGCTGATGCTGCAATGACTTCCCAGGAGAGGCAGCAGTGATGTTTGAAGAACTTTTGAGGTTCAGCTCATTCCCCAAGATCAGGGAACAACAACAACCATTCACCAACCCTCCCCTGGTGCAACAGAGCCAGGAAAAAAGGAAACCTCATGCCTTGGAGATGCACTATTACATTTAGGGACAGACAGAATAAACCCACCTCAAAGCTTTGCCCTGAGGGACCCCAGTGCCACTCTTGTATTCCCCAAGCACTCCACCCCACCCCAAACTTGGGGACAGGGAATTTAATATATTTAATATTCCCTACCATGGGCTAAACTCACTCCACAGAAGAATCTCCCTCATTGTACTTCATCTCCCAGGAAAAAAAAAAAAAACAAAACAACAAAGAACCCTTTTTTGGGATTGCCCTGAGTGCACAGATGTGGTGCAGAAGGGGGGAGAGCTCAGGTGCTGCTTTGAGGGTGCATTTTGAGATTGGAGCTGCATTGATTCCCTTGTCAGGAAAATGTTATTTATGGCTCCTGGAGTGAGGTGGAGATGCTGGAATTCATGATGCTGGAATTCATGGGTGTGAATTCACCAGACGTTTTTATTTTCTATATGGCTCTAGTGTCTAAATTCTCTAGTCTGAAAGACCTTGTCTATTTTTATGCTGGTTTAAGTAATTATTGCTTCCCAATCTTTTCAATTAGTTACTTTACATTATTTTCTCCCCTTTTATTTAAGTTTTACATGATTTCTTCCGGTTTCATATCAAACCATTTCATCTGCCAGCACAAAAGGCTCATTAACTTTGTAAAATAACATCCTGGTACTTTAGAAGTGATTTTTTTCTTTTTTCACTTTTTTTGTTGCAACAGCTTCAAAGACAATTCAATTTTACTTTATTATCACTGCCAAGAAGTTAAAATTAGCAGATGATTAAGCACTTCAAATATTTTGAGCATTTTCTATTGTCAACAATGGCAAATTTAAGTATAAAGAAATTAAATTTAAGAAGGTACAATAATATATTACTGAAACAGTTTATTGGAGAACAAAATTTTCAAGGAAAATTGCTGGTTTTAAGTAATTGCTTAAGCAAAAAAAGTAGGTTTAAATCAGTTTTTAGAGATAAATTTTTCCCTAAAAAGGGTTGAGGCCTTGGCACAGGTTGCCCATAGAAACTGAATTTTGAGATTTCACATTTCAGAGTTACCAACATGGATTTTTTAGATCCACTTGCTTTTTATCTCCATAACCCATGCCTCAATTAAAGAACTGATGCTTGAAACCCTAAATTTTATTATGGAGAGAATGATGGCCATAAAATGATTGAATCATTGAAAAGTTTAGGTTGGAAGGGACCTCAAGGATCATCTGCATCCTCCATGAAACAGAGAAACCCAGCTGAAGTCTAATTTTCCACTAGCAGATATGAGAAAAAAAAATTTTTCCCCAGAATTCCGATCTTGGAAATGCAAAAAAATAACCCCAAAATTTTAATTCTTTATTTTGCCATGAAAACCCAGACCAAACTTCTCTGCTGTTTAATAAAACCGTGCACACCCTGACACGGGTGAAGACCTTGCTCACAAACTTTTAAGTGCTGCAACAATATCTGTGACTTCCACATAATCACAGGCTGATCATCCCTCCCATTGTTTGCAGAAGCTGGAAAATAAAACGTCTGGAGTTATTGATTTGCTACTTCTTTTTCATTTAGCGCCTATTGATCGCTGTTTATGTGTGTGTTTTGTGTTGAGCAGGAATTAACATTGAAAACTTCTTGGAATTCACTGCATTCACACCTACTTGGCATTCCTGGGGAAATCTTGCTGCCACAATCCCACTCCAGCTGGGGGTTTCAAAAGTCGGTGTTTTCTCCTTTGGCCACTTGGCAGAAAAAAAAAAAAGCGTTTTAATATTTTTTTAAAAATATTTTTAATGTATTATTATTATGGTTGGCACTTGCCTGGTACAGAAAATGTGGTTTCCACAGGATTTGAGCTCCCAGACTAATTTCCAACCCCTCAGGATGATTTAGGCTGTGGTTCTCATGCCTACATTATAAAAATAAACCTCTTGGGGTTGGGAGGTGTTTTTCATCTGTCTGCAAAAGGATTTCTTGTGATTGACACAAAAATTGGTTGTGGAGTGTGGATGGGAAGGCAGCTCTGGGAGAATCAGAGGGAATTAGGGATGGATTAATCCAGTGGGGATGAGTGTGGGC
>VXBI01010429.1:529546-540619 GCA_013397375.1 Toxostoma redivivum
GATGGATGGATGATGGATGATGGATGGATGATGGATGGATGATGGATGGATGGATGGATGGATGATGGATGATGGATGGATGATGGATGGATGATGGATGGATGGATGGATGGATGATGGATGATGGATGGATGATGGATGGATGATGGATGGATGGATGGATGGATGATGGATGATGGATGGATGATGGATGGATGATGGATGGATGGATGGATGGATGATGGATGATGGATGGATGATGGATGGATGATGGATGGATGGATGGATGGATGATGGATGATGGATGGATGATGGATGGATGATGGATGGATGGATGGATGGATGATGGATGATGGATGGATGATGGATGGATGATGGATGGATGGATGGATGGATGATGGATGATGGATGGATGATGGATGGATGATGGATGGATGGATGGATGGATGATGGATGATGGATGGATGATGGATGGATGATGGATGGATGGATGGATGGATGATGGATGATGGATGGATGATGGATGGATGATGGATGGATGGATGGATGGATGATGGATGATGGATGGATGATGGATGGATGATGGATGGATGGATGGATGGATGATGGATGGATGGATGGATGATGGATGATGGATCATGGATGGATATACGGATGGATGGAAATTCCTGGCGTAGCTCAGAGCTGTTCTCTGTCACAGCTGGGCCATTTGTAAAGCACTCCTTTCATTGCTCTTGTGATATTCAGATCCCAGTTTTCCCAGGTTTAGCTCCAAAGACAATCGAAATCACTGACCAACCACACATTCCCCAGGAGACTGAACTATATTCCTAAACCAGCCAGTAATAATGTGAATGGATTATTTTTATTCATTTGGTTTTCACCCTCCAGAGCACCCCTTTTCTCTATTACTCCCTTCATATTTAGGATTAAACTCTTAAAAAAAAAATCGAATTAAAAGCAATGTTTAATTGTCATGGAATTACAGTTTCAGGAACTGGAGGAACAATCCCACATGCACTGTGTGAGGATTTCTGTCAGTAATTGCTGTGGTTGGTGGCACAGTTATCACAATTAACATCCAAAGGCTGATCAGGGTCTCTAAGGCTTCTCTTGCAGGAGGTGACAGGGGAACAAGAGGGCAGATTTTGAGTGTGGAGGCAGAGTTCAGGCACAGAGGGGACCTGCAGCCCCCATTTCCCTGGGTCTCTGCTTCCCCCTGTGTGCCAAACCCACCCAGAGGTGCCAATCCTTGTCCTATGGGTCAGACACTGCCTAAATTCCCACCTGGTTTGCAGCAAGAGGAAAATTTATAATCTTTATTTTGATATATTTGATTGTTAGAATTTTAGTAGCAGCACTTTTCCCCTTCTGTGCAGCCTAACCAGAGTTTTGTCCTGTGTTCAATATTAATATCTGCTTTATTGTTCTATTCTAATTACAATCTCATTATGAAAGGGACCCTATATTTTCCTGTGACAGATATTGCATCTCATTCTAAGTGGATCTTGGTTATTCCATGCTTATTGTTATTAATAATTTGTAGCAATTGGATTGGAATTAGAATATTACTTTGCTAAATCACTTTTGCTGCTAATTAAGGCACTGTGTGTGACATTGTTTAGCTCCAAACATCATCGTCCTGCTTTTCAGCCTGCTCTAATTACCTGTAACTCATTCAATTCAACTTAGAAATCAGGTCTTTTAATCAAACTCCTTTGAGCTTTGCCGTGGTGGGAGCTGCTCTTGGTGGGAATGAAAAGTTCTCGTGGACAAAGATATTTTAATGACAAATGCACCTTTCACTGCAGCCCTGGAGCTCCTTAGAAACAGAATAATTGTCCTCAATGCTTCCAAACACAATAGAAGGAGGAGGGTTCTGAGGGGAAAGTGAAAAATGACTGAAAAATTCCAACTCTTCAAGGTATCAGCAAGGAAATCGCCGTAGCTTTAAATTGTCTTCTCTGCACAAAACATCTGGGAGATCAGATCTGTCACTCTGTTTGCTGGGCTAATATTTCCTCTGGAGAAGCAACATCACTTCGTTATTTGCCTGGGAACTTTACTCACTTTGGCTGCCAAACAAACAGCAGACACACAAAGGTCATGCTTGAGTCATGAGTGAAAACTCACATTAATGGCCAGGGGCTTCCTGGGGTGTGCTGGCATTAGCAGGACTCTCAGTGACAGAACCTCTGACATATCCTGAATATTGCAGCAGTTTGAGGAAAAGCACAAAAAAAGGCTTTATTTCTGTGCAATCCTTTCTGCAGCCATTTTAGGGGAGTGTAAAATAAGGTGCAGATATTTGTGCTGGAGCTGTTCTGCAAACACACCTGCACACACCTGCAGCAGCCTCACCTTTCTTTTGTCATGGAATCACAGAGTGATGGAATGATTTGGGTTGGAAGGGATTTTAAGCCCATCCAGAGCCACTCCCTGCCATGGCAGGGACACCTTCCACTGTCCCAGGGTGATCCAAACCCCAATGTCCAACCTGGCCTGGGACACTGCCAGGGATCCAGGGGCAGCCACAGCTCCAACAGCATCCCTGCATCGCAGGGAGGAAGCTCTGAGGCAGGCAGGGATTCAGGCCCCACTCCAGCATCATTCCAAAGCCAATGGAAGGTTACTTAGGAAGATTATTTCCATGAGAAATTATTTCTGTGCTTTGATCTCCAGTCTGGGTGGGTTGTTTGCCACAGGATTTCCTTAAAGGCAGATGCACAGCTCATTATCATTTGGGAGAACTGTTTGTGAAAACAGCAAATATGATGAAAAAATGAAAATTATAAAAAAAAATGTGATGAAATCAGAGCATGCTGTCCCTTGGGATTGGCTTCTCCCTGGTGGAGTTGCTGGGTGCTCTCACCCCCTCTGGGGTTGGTTTTGTTTCACTGCCCAGCACACACCCAGGCTGCCACTCCTCCCTCCCAAACCTTGGACATCTCTGTCTCAGTGCCCTGAGCTCACCCTGGAAAATTTAGAGTACTTTGAGTAAAATCTATCCAAACTTTGGCTCACAGAAGGCCTTTCCCCCCAGCCCCAATGTGATTTATGGAATGCAATTTCTTCATCCTCTAACATTGTCTCACTTCATACACATATGCCAGATTGTTCCTGATGATTTATTATTTTTCCTACAGCTTATAAAAAAATGGGTATCAATACAATGTCAACAAAACTGTAGGGGTTAATCTCTAGTAACTTATTGAGCATTAATCAGATTCATATTTCAGTCATATCAGTCTAAAACTACTAAAATCACTGATGGTATAATGCAACTTAAATCAGAATATAATGTGATACCTCCAATTGCTGTTTCTATTTAGATTTATTCTGATTTACACTGAATATGGTAGAAATAAAAGACGTTTCTCTGTGTCTTCCTTGTACATTTGTGAGTTTGCAAAACACAAATAGTTTGCTCTAGGCCAGGGAAAATGTAACCATTAATGCAATAGATACTGAATTCATATTTGCCTGACAAGTGACCTTATCAGCTATAACTTGTCATCTTCTAATTAGTCTACATTTATTTTATTCACTCAATTAACCCCCAGCCTCTCCAGGAGATAAGTTGGAGATACACGAAATTATATATGGTGCTGCAATTAAATGATGCTGCACATGTACTCCACAAATTTGCCTTAAAGAAAGGTAAACCTCATTAATATCCCACCAGTCTGACTGCAAATTAGAATGGTTTTATTGCCAGTGATGCCACTGACTTTCAGTGCTCACTGGCAGGGAACAACAATGTCTTTTCTTCAGAGAATCTAAGAGTAATCACATAAAACTAAGAATGCACAGTGAGATTTAGAGAGCAGAAATATCTATGTATTATTAAACCTCTTGTTCCCAGAGAAATGTCCAAATTCTTCACATAAAAGTAAATATTTACAGATTAAGAGTGACCTGAAAGGTGAATTTGTATAGAAAAGAACAAAATCCTATAACAGAATCCATACTGATTCACATTTTGTGCCTTGAAATAATTTGGGTTGAGAGTTTTGGATAAAAATATGATCTAAATGGTGCACAGAAATTTTTGCAAACTTTAAGGAAACCAAAGTTGAATCAAGATTTCAGTCCCAGTTTGATATGTGAAAAATGCTTGTGCATATACATAACTAATTTACAGGAGAAATTGAGACAAGAGAATTGTTGTCAGCCCAAAGGTGGATGTCCACTGCAAGTCAAAATAATCAAGCAAACATTTATTGTATTGCACTGACATTTTACCCAAATGTCTGCATAGTTTTCAAGCTATTAGGGATGTGAAAACACAAACAGGCAGAAAATGAATGTGGTGAAATAGGACGTGCTGTAAATTCAGCCAGATGCAATTATTGAGGAGGGGGAACATGGAGCACCCTCCTCTCTTTGCTTTAAAACTCTGCAGTCTAAATCTCCTGAAATTAGAGCTGAATCCATCACTGATTATGTCAGTGCCCAGAAATATGGCCTTGAGCAGGTTTGTCATCACTCTGCTGGTGATGCTGTGCCGTGGGCACAGCACCATCCGTCAGGAGGACACGATTTCCCAAGGAGCACAAGTCAGGCAAATGTGCTCTCAGCAGCCTTGTGGGACAGGTTCTGCTGGGGATGGATGGCACAGGCTGTGATGGATGGCAGGAGCAGGGCAGCTCCTCTCACACCTCTGGTGTGATCAGGGTTTAATCCTTAGGGAAGGACTGGTGCTTCAGCTCTGAAATGCCAGGGAAAGTGTCCCAGGCCAGGCTGGACAGGGCTGCTCCAACTCTGAAATCCCAGGGAAAGTGTCCCAGGCCAGGCTGGACAGGGCTGCTCCAACTCTGAAATCCCAGGGAAAGTGTCCCAGGCCAGGCTGGACAGGGCTGCTCCAACTCTGAAATCCCAGGGAAAGTGTCCCAGGCCAGGCTGGACAGGGCTCGGAGCAGCCTGGGACAGGGGAAGGTGTCCCTGCCATGTCAGGGTGGAACAGGATGGGCTTTAAGGTCCTTCCAACCCAAATCACTCTGTGTTCAATGATTCCAGCCTGAATTCAACACTTGCCCTTTTGTCTTCACATCCTGAAATTCTCCACCACCTCTATATCTCTTGATTTATTTTGATGTATAATCTCATCCATATACTATTTTCATTTTTTTTAATTTTTTTTTTTATTTAATCTTTGCATTTCATTTTATTTTGTCTTTGCATTCATTACATTTCACTGCTCACATTACCCCCACAATTTAAACACTCTGTCCCAGCTCAGGTGATGACAAGCAGCCCCTACATCGAGTGTCCTCCTTTCTTTGGCACCAAAACACTTCCCTTTTCAGTTTTATTTTTTTTCTTTTCCCAATCTGCTGCAGTTTGAATTCCACCACTGGCAGAGATGAGATGACTAATCCAATTTCCCTCTATGCAAAGAGTCCTCTTGCATTTCTCTCTGCACTTCTACTTTTTCCCTGAATAGCCGTCATTTAATGCCCCGTTATCTTGGATGGCTCTCATTTAGTGGTTTATTAAGCAGTAATTCAGCAGCCTGTTATCAGTTCCTACTAGAGCTGGGGAAAATATGCCAGCCAAGTATGTGAGATTTCCGCAGAATTACAGTGGTTTTGTGATTTTTGGATTAGAGAAAAATTACCCCAAAGTAATAGATATGAAATGTTTTCCCTGCATTTCATTATTGGCCCGGTGCTAAAGCTCCCATCAGGCCATTCTGACTGTAGATTGTCTGATTTTTATTTCTGTTTCCAACTCAAGCAGCAAAATTCTACAAAATCACAGAGCACTCAATGGACTGAGAAGTCCTAAACCTGGACTCACTTTTTCTCCCACACTCATGAATGTTTCCAGGTGGGTAAAAAGACATCAATTAATTTTTTAGAGCTTTTTAAAAACCAGGGAGTTGAATTGAAATAATGGGTGAGGGTAGAAACCAAAGTGTAGAGGGATCAATGTAAATCCCAGCTGGAAAAAAACGGGTTTGCAAAATAATTTTGGTGATAGAATATGTACAGGCTTGATTGGCAATTACAACTTGATGAAAATAGTAATTTTTAGTAATAATCATTCCTGTTTCCTAAAACGGGCTGGATTTTAACAAATAATTAAAGTAGAGATAAAAGGGAGGTGATGGAGCAGCTGAACTGGCACTGGCCATGGAACAGCTGCCAGAGTTTTGGAATTTTTCATATTTCCTTACAAAAAGCATTTCAGGTTCTGGGTCCCTCTGGAAACTTGCACAGGAGGACAAATGGTGCAAACTGTTCCCTGGCATTCCCTGATCTCCCTGCTCCTCTCTGGGGTGAGAGCCTCGGGAAGGGTTACCAGGGACACCTCAAACCCCACTTGGGTCCTGCTGTTTCTGTACACTTCAACATGGTGCCAGACATCGATATAAGGAGAGGAAAGGCAGTGTCCAAGTGGGATAGCTTCCAGTTTTCCCTGGATTTTCAGCCTGCTGACATGGCCAGCCACATTCCCACATCCCATGTCCCTGGCTCACAGCCCTTCCTGCTGGTCCCTTCCCTTTCCATCCCTGCTCCAAGGCAGAATTTCAGTGCAGCCCTGTCAGACTCCATCTCCTCCCTCCTTTCAGCTGGGTTTTGTTGTTTCTGCTGTCATTTATTTTTTTTTTTTTTTTTTTTTNNGTTTTTTGTGTTTTTTTTTTTTTTTTTTTTTTTTTTTGGAGAACACATCAGGTAAAGGTCATTTTTCCTCGAATGGAAAAGCACAGTCGTTTTGACAGTGAGACATTCCCAGCTTGCTCTACATCAGAAATGTTGATATTAGCTCCTTTAAAATAGAGAGTAGAGACAAAAACTGCCTCAGCAGCTCAATGGCTGGCAGTCATTTCCCAAAAAAAAAAAAAGAGCATTTGCAAAGTTATGCTTATGGTTTCTGCTAAATTCCAGGGTGCCATTACTGGAAGGATTTTAACTTCATTTGCGTTTGCTCAGAAAAAAAGAAACAAAAAAAAAAAAAGAAAAAGATCATCATGAAGGTATTAAACAGCCACAAAAGATGATGGCTTCAAATAGTGTCTTTTGGCTGATCCATAATCATTTGCTTTGGCAATTTTATTGGGGAACATTAAGGCTGATCACTAACTCTGTGTTCCTAATTATTTCTGAAATATTGTGCTGTTTTCTGTGCTGAAATGCGGAACGAGCAGAGCAGTGGGCTGCTTGGGATTGCAATGTTCTAACTGGGTTTTAATCAATGAGTGATAATGAGAGCTTGTGTTTTGACTTTCCCTTCTTAATTGCCAGTAATAAAGCAGATCCTCATTGATGATATTTAGCAGAGTTCAGTTTCATTCATCTCTGTTTATTCTATTTATTTTCAAAGTGCCTGGGAGCTTTCAGCATGCTAGACACAATAACAGAATATACAATGCTAATTATATTTTCCTTGCCTGATATTTTCCACAGCAGAGGATGATGCTGCCTTTTCCTGGGGAGTGATTGCACCTCCCTGTTTTCAGCAGGCTTCTGGAATGCAGGGTGAATCAAAGGATAAAACCATGTCCTGGGAAATTCCCAAATTCCCAACCACATTCTGCTGTTTAAATCTCTATTTCCCGTCTGTTGCTCATGATATTGGGATTTTTTTTTTTTTTTTTTTTTGTTTGCCCAAAANTTTTTTTTTTTTTTTTTTTTTTGCTAGGATGCCAAAATAAGAATTAAACATAAATATTCTCAAGATGAGGCACATCTGCAGGTGCTGCTGGCCAGGAAAATTACAATTCATCTTACCCAAACAACCACAGCAAAGCCACACGAGGTCTGATCTATCTCAGGCAGATGTTCACTGGCCTATTGTCAATTCTGTGACCTGATTTTTGGTTAAGAAAGACCATTTTTTCCTAAAAGTTTAAATTCCAAATTTAGTTTTAGTCCTTCAAATGGATGCCAGTACTGTGATGACAAATTCATGCAAAGCAGTCAGTCAATATAATAAATATTTTGATAATATCCTGCCTGAATAATCTGATTTAAATCAGGACCTGCCTTAGGTTTAAAATGTTTTAAATATCCCTTGCATTCCTCTTCAATTATATGTAAGAAAATAAAAGGTTTTTTAATCTTGCCTGGATCATTGCTTGAGATGATTTATATCCCAAGATTTTCTTCCTGAGCTATCAATCATCTGAAAGCAAGAAGTAGGTGGCAGCCTGAAATTTCTATATCAGATCTTTCTGTGTCCTGAGGAATTTTTGCCATGGCAGTAATTTGGGCTACAAAAATAAATGGTCTCCACATGGTTTTTCTATTATCTTCATGATCTCAATTATTTCTGACTGTTATCCCAGGATATAAACCTTGTTATCTACATATAAAATCATTGCTGATGTCAGGGTCTTACAGCTAATTCCTGACTGCTTTAATTCATGCCTCTTACTTAAGCCCTAGTGAGAAAAACAAGCATCTGGGAAGGAGCCATTTTGTTCCAGTTATTCAAAATAAATAAACCAGATTTAAATAACTTGTACAAGGAGCTTAAACACCCACCTGCATTATAGTGCTGTAGAATGGAGATCGTATTTGGATTTCTACAAGGTCTAGGACTCTCAATGTTGCAGAACCAAAATACAACTTCACTTTACAACAATTTTCCTGTTGAGCATAAGTGGGAATTACCAAGTGTGGCCTCTGGAAACCAAGATGAAATCACTGCTTGCTTTAGCAAATTCAAACTATTTGTAAACTTTTCCATGATTTCTCTCCATTCCAGTGTGCTGGATCTTTGACTGCAGCTATTCTCCTTTGTCCCCCTCTGTCTCCAGAGTCCCTGGGTGGGAGCAAAGAGTTGCAAAGACTCAAATGGGTCTGAAATTCCCCCAAATTCCTTTATTTTTTCCCCATTTTCTGTATAAGCAGAACTGCAGTTTCTCATGTTGTTATGTGCTTATTCAAGTAAATGTTTCACTCTCTCATAATAATAAGGCATTGACAGGGCATCTATCAATGGAATTTGGGAGTCATCACATAAAATTCCAATGACAAAAATCATCTGAGCTTTAATTACTCCCCATCCTCTAAGAGAGCAAAGCACAGTTACATCTTAAACAGAGAAAAGTTTGAGAGAAACAAAGTGCTGGCTTTATTTAAGTGGCAGGATATTAAATGATATAGCTGTTATCTTTTCCTGTAGCATAAATTATTGAATTAAGCCTTCAGTCAGTTTGGCAGCAGTGCCAAATGAATATTACAGGAGTACAATGCAGCAAACAGAATCTGTCATTGGATCTGGGGCTCCCTTAGAACTGAAATTACAGTGAACAAAATGCCCATGCACTAGATTGGAAAAAGCTCATTATTATTATTTATTCATCTTGCCGAGTAGCACAAAAAAACTAATGAAATTTCATTGAGAAGGGGGCACGACAGGATTGGTATCCATCAGAAAGGCACATCCCTCCAACTCCATCAGGGATATTTGTCTCTGTAATTAGATGTCTGTTCCACGAGACTTCTCCATCTGAAGGACTTGCCCAAGTTCATGACATGAAACAAATCACCCACACTAATGAAAAGGTGATTTTCACCTCTTATTTCACTTGTCTACATCTCCCACCATAACACAAAGTCTTTGGGAAATCTTTTCATAAAGCCAAAAAAGTCAGGCCCAGGTAGGAATTTCAGCACTGTTGCTCATGTTTGTTTATTTTCCAGTAAAATATTCCATTATTAATACAGGTGACACGTTGTGTATTTATAGCCCCTCTCCTGGAGCATCTTTCCACACATCCCCACAATGAATTGTTCATAAATCTGTGCTCATCTCCAGTGGAAAGCTTAAATCAGTGCAGCTCCACTGAATGCTCTCCACAGCCCATCCATTAGGAGCAATTTGCCTTCTCTGCAACTTGAACTCCTGGTCTGGAATCTTTTGGGAATATCTGGGGGTTTGTGTGGAGCACGGTATCCTGAAAATCTGAGGTTTGATTGCTGTACTCAGCGTGGTATCAGGAGAAAATGTCATATTTTGACATTTAGGGATCCATCCTAAATTATTTTGAGATTAGAATGTGTGTATCTGTTAGATAGGTAATAAATTTTCTGCTACCTAAATATATTCCTATAAAGTGTTGAAGCAATACTGGTTATTATACAACTTTTAAAAAATGCTGGGAGTATCACATTTTGACAAAATCTTTTGTCACTATATATATTTAATTGAAAAAGGCTCA
Organism: Toxostoma redivivum; assembly: GCA_013397375.1. Taxonomy (NCBI): domain Eukaryota; kingdom Metazoa; phylum Chordata; class Aves; order Passeriformes; family Mimidae; genus Toxostoma; species Toxostoma redivivum. The sequence continues at coordinate 539,700 of VXBI01010429.1, forward strand.
TAATTCTCATGACTATGACAGTTTTTGCATAACACTTCCTTAATTATCACCTGTGATATATTACACCCTAATTTTCTGTGCTAGGTTCTGACAATAAAAGTTGTATTAGGAATTAAATTTATATTTTATAGCTTGATTGTTTGTTTTGTCAAGGAAAATTGCAGTCAGCCCATGACCTGAGTGTGTTGTTTGCCACATCGGCCTCAGCTCACCCTACCTGCCTACCTGTTGAAATAAGAGGAAAAATATTGGAATATTTGACTCATTTCTCAAGGAATAAAATTGGCGGGATGCAGAATCAACTCACTGAAAACATTTCTAATTTTTGTGCCATTTAGGGTTGGAGGAGCCCTGATTAAATCAAAGCTATATCTCCAAACTCAAATCAAGAGTGGGGTTCTCCGAGTGAGCCACAGGCAGCATCCATCCATCACACAAGGGAAGAGGGGACAAAGGAAGGGACACTTGGAGTGCCAGCTCCTGGGAAATGCCAGATTCCAGCTGAGCCTCCTTTCATCTCTTGCCCACATCATTTTCCAAATCTCAAGGAAGTGGCACAATTTCCCCACTGTCTCCCAGGTGGAATGGCCTCAAGTTGAGGCAGGGGAGGTTTAGATTGGCTATCAGAGGAAATTTCTTTATGGAAAGGATTCTAAAGCATTGGAAAAGGCTGCCCAGGGCAGTGGTGACATCACCAGCACTGGAAGAGTTCAAAAAAAGTGTGGATGTGGCACTTGAGGGCATGGTTGAGTGGTGAACGTGGTGGTGCTGTACTGGATGGATGGATGGATGGATGGATGGATGGATGGATGATGGATGGATGGATGATGGATGGATGATGGATGGATGGATGATGGATGGATGGATGATGGATGATGGATGGATGGATGGATGATGGATGGATGGATGATGGATGGATG
>VXBI01010429.1:544880-639327 GCA_013397375.1 Toxostoma redivivum
TCCACAATTCCACAACTCCACAATTCCATAATTCCACAATTCCACAACTCCACAATTCCATAATTCCATAATTCCACAACTCCACAACTCCACAACTCCACAATTCTATAATCCACAATCCCACAATTCCTCAACTCCACAACTCCACAACTCCACAACTCCACCCTTCCACCATTCCATCCTTTCCTGCTGCCAGTGCTGATCCCCAGCCCAGGGGTGAGGTGCCTGGAACATTTAACAGTTGGCCAGAGAGCTTCCATGGGAAATATGCAAAGAGGCTTCACTGTCACCTGCAGAATAAATCAGCAGCACCTGAGCTCTGCGATTTTATTATCAATCAGCCCTGAAATATTTCCTCCTTAATAGTCCAATGTCTGGAGGTGGATTCTCTGCTGAATATAAGAGCAGATCTTAACTTGCAGCTGAAAGCAAAGGACTCCAAAGGACAATTTTATGTGGAAGGACATGCTAAAGACATCTAATCCTAAATTATTGTTTTTCTTTCACAGGGGAAGAAACCCTTCATGGGCCTATTTTTATCCAAGAGCCATATGATATCACTTATTCCATGGGCTCAGCAAATCCAGAGATCCTCCTGAACTGCACAGCTAAAGGATATCCACTGCCATACTACAGGTGAAATTCTGTCTCACTGGGACTCTTTGAATTGTGTTTTTGTCACTGCACCACCAGAAATAAACACCCCAAAATCTTTGAGTGCTCAGAGAAAGAATATGCAAAGTTTAGAGTAAATCTGAGCAATGAAAGAAAAATATTTTCGCTGCTTTGCTGTAAAGAAAATTAACATAGGAAAAGAAAATAATTGAAAATCATTCCCAAAATATTTTAAAATATACAGAATTAATTCTGAATCCACAGAACAGCTGTGAAAAATGGGGAAATGGAAGCACTGAGCATCTGTACTTGATAAAACTTTCAATGCATTAATAAATGCTTGGAAAGCAGAAGAGAACATCCTTCCCCATTCTAATTCCAGCATTTCATGTGGATATTTATGGTGTTTGTTTAGAGAAACAGCTCCAGTACCTCACAAGAGTCACTTAATAAAACCTTAATTCAGAGGGGTTTTTGTTTATTCAGTAACTATGAATTCATGATTTCCAATAGAACTTGTTGCCTCAAGGATCTGGAAATCTAAGTTGGATTAGAGGAAAAGGTGGGAATCTAGGGATGAAGAAAAAAATATATATATATAGACTGCTTTCTTCAAGGAATAACAGGGAAAGTAATGGTTGAGGTGAAGGAAAATTATATATAAAAAATAAATCATTCATGCAAGCCATGAAAGAAAATTGTGTCCTATCAAATTCCTAGAGAATATTTATTGAAGAGATTTTAACTGCTCCCAGCACTGGGTATCAGCCTGGCTTTTGGACTTCAGGGCTTGATTTGTCCCCAGACATTGTGTGATGAAAAGAACCCTTAATTTCTTTAATTTCCTTTATGAAAGGAGCCCTCAATTTCCTTTTCACAGTGCCACTTCTCCCCCTGTGAGTAGGAACCCTCATGCATTTCCAGGCCATTTGTTCTCCCTGTTCTCAGTGTGAACATCAGCTGGTCCAGAGCATGAATTTCAAGCCTTTCCACATCATCCACCCTTCTGTTTCATATTCAAGCAGCTTCCTAGAAAATTCCTGGTTTTCTGTGTCCCTCCATGGGTTCCTCACACCCACAAAGAGCAGAGACAGCACACAGGAGAGCTGGGAACTCTCCCCATCCCATATTCCACATCCATATTTTACCTTTAATTTTTTCTACCCACCCATGAATCAAATTCCCTGGGTTTTTTTTCACCATTCCCATTTTTTTTCCCAAAGCCTCAGTGGTTCCAGAGACATGAGATCAACATCTGGGGATGGATCCTGGAGCCCTGAGGTCAATTAAAAGTTATCAGACAATCACTGCTGCAATTACACCACGATTTGGAGGGGATGGGGAGTTTTCTCTTTGATTTCACTACAGCTAATGCTGGCTTTGTCAGATAAGGATTGAGCCCATATATTTAAAGTTCCAACAATTTTAGATAAATCAAGCCCAGTATGAAATTTTAATAATCTCCTTTGCTGAGTGATGGCAAAGAACAGCAAGGACTGCTGGAGGTTTCTCTTTGATTCAGAAATACAGAACCACTCCAACAGGAAGAAAGTTAGATATGAGTTAATTTGCTATTTAGCATTTTTTTACATCAAGAAATATGCTGATAAATGCCCTTTCTTGAAATAAAAAATGCTTAGCGTTTCCTAAAAGTTTTATTTTACTAGGTACTCTTTTATTCTTACAGACTTGTCGAATATAGTGATAATTTTTTGCAACTCCTCCTCAAAATATTGTGTCTGAGAAGCACAGTACAAGAAATGTGAAGAACTGTAGGTGGAAGGGCTGAGTAATAAAAATGAGACACAGTTTTCCCTTTGGAAGTACCAGAGAGCACAGATTACACTGGAAACAAAAATATGGATGGAAGCAGCTCTGAAACCATTAAGAAATCTATATAAATGTTCTGATAAATATAATTTTATCTCTTATGTCATTTTTATAAAGTCAAAATTGTCTGTAACATCAGGTACATTATTCCAGGTGTTTCCTGGTGTGATGTTGGTGGTAAATAAACACATTTTTTAAATTAGACTTATCATTTCTGGCACTTCAGCTTTTTTGGTTATAGTCACTAGAGGGTTTATCACCAACTAGCTCAATGAATTTTATATATTTTTGTTTTTTACTTCTAGTCTATCCATGAACACCCTGCAGTGTTTCCAGCAGTATTTTGACATTTTTTGTTTCATTTCAGGTGCTCTCTTTTCCTGCACTTCCATTCAATATCCAGAGCAATCCCACAATCCTGCATTTTTCATGCAAGTTGGAAATCGAGGGTGTTTTCCCCTCAATAATCTTCTCAGAGAGGAGCCAATGGAACCAATAAATAAATAAATCCAAGGGCAGCATAAGCAGCATTCGTTAGAACAACAATTTAATATTTCAGCCCAACACAGAGTGCTGCACTGAAAGGAGATAAAGAGATTCAAATCCAGTCCAAATCCAAGCAGCACGAGGATAACTGGAACACACAAATGAAAGGGAGGGAACAGAGCACAAAGTCTACAAGGATTGCAAATGACATCAAATATGTTCATAATAGAGAACAATTCCCAGTAATCCCAAAAATCCACCCTTGACAAGGAAATTGCAGCCCTGCTCTCATGTCCTTGTTCCCTGGGATGCTCCTTGGCTTAGAGCAGATTCTGCCTCAAAAGTGGGGTGGCATTAAAATCTCCTTCACCCTCTGCTGTTCACAGGCCAGAGTTTTTAAACTTCCTATTTTCTCCCTCACTGGAAATGCTGCACTCCAAGGGTGGTTTTGCAAATCCTTTCCCCAATTACAAGAAAGCCTCAGGTGGCTTGGCAGGTTGTTTCCATTTGAATGCAAATCATCTAAGAAATATAGAGCACAATGAAGTCATAAAAATATTGATATTTTTATTGTAGCAGCAGGCTGAAAAGATAATTTATTAAACCATGTGAGCATATACCCACTCACAGTCCTTGGGCTCCTGGGGAACTGATCAATTCAGCATCAGAATATAGCAAATTTTTTAAAGTTTAGGTTCTGAAACAATTGGTGAAAGAAAAACAATCCAGGCTGTATTTCCCATAATTGAGGAAAAATATTTTCCAATGGTTGCATGAAAAAAAAATAATTACAAAATACATAGATGATCTCTGCCTTAACAGGCTTATGTTAAAAACTCCCTAAAATAATTATTCAGATTTCTGTGTATTAATACACTGCAGAACACACAAAGTCATTAAATCATTGTCTACCACATGAATTCATTAATTTGCTTCCTTCAGTGATGTAAACATATTAATTAGGGAAAAAGCCCACACCAGGAGCTGAACCCCTGATCTATATGCAAAGTTTAATAATCATTGTACCATGGTGATTAGAATGATTATGGGGATAGTGTGAAGAATTCATTTGCAGCAACTAAGCCAATGTCTTCACATTTGTTTGGAAAAACAATTATAGATCCTAATTGGGAGCCATGCAATGATGACAGCAGTTATTTCAGTGATTGATTCTGAAATTAAAGAGAACTGGCAAATTAAATACCAGAATATCTTAGATGAGAAAATGGAAAGCTTTACACAACTTGGAGCATATGTAAATCCTGAAATATGGCAAAATGCTAATGCTAATACCCGAAAATAACAGCAAAACCTAGACCAGCTAAAGCAAATATTAAAAAGGAATTGAAGGGAGGTACAGAAACACCAAAAATCAGCTGGAATTTGTAGGGAGAATTCCTGAGAGCTGAGTGTGGCACCCAGATTTTTCAGTGTGGATGCATCCATGAAGGAGCAGACAGCAACCCATAGAAATTATTTCATATTATTAGAATTTGCTCACGGAATTCCATTGATTTCATATTTTATCAGTCATTATCTTTCAAAACCACAAGTGCTCACTTGAAGGTCAGGGCAGTCCCTGACCTTGTGGAGCTTTCCCTGGAGCACAGAATTGCATTTCAGAGCCCAGGCTGGAAATTTTCCTGCACAAAAACAATTCCTGAGCAGTGTGAGTGTGTGGAGAGAGCTCTGGGAGGGGAATGACAAAATCCTTGATTTCCAGGGATAAAGTCTGAGCTTGCTTCCATTTGTTACCTGGAGAAACTGCCCTGACTGCAGGAACTCTGCAAATAAGCAGAAATGAATAATTTAATGCTGGGATCCTCCAGGTAATTAACAGGGAGATGAACAAGGAACCCAAAGTGAGCCAAGGGCAAGTTTTGTATGAACCTTCCATCCAGTGGAGGGCTTGGAATCACACCCAGGAATGATAAAAGCTGAGGAGGGGGCTCTGATATGAAATCAGGAGAAGAACACACCTGGTTGTGTAGTTTTAGGATTGCCACCACCTAAAAAATGGCATTAACAAACCCCAAACTTGCAGGAGCCAGTGCCTGAGTCCCTTATCCTTCCTTTGGCCCTCACATGAGCAAGGAAAATTCAACCCTAGTGTGACTAATGGCAAAGCCACCAAAATTCCCTTCCTGAAACACATAATATTTATTTTCTTTGAAAGAGAAATTGTATTTTGACATCTGTAAACAGCTGGGTAATGTTGCAGACACAATCCATTTTCTGCTTAGTGGACTAACAGGGACAAATGATGATTTAAAGCAGCAGCATTCTCATCATGAAATGATCAGTCCCAGACTTGCTGTAGAAAAACTTCCCCCTCAGCTTTTGTTCTGCCCTCTGAAGTGCAATCCTTCCTGATCTACATCTCCAAAGCATTTCTGTTGCCAAATTCATGATTAATCATTTGCAAGGACGGTAAAGCACATTCAGCTACCATTCATATTATAAAAAATAATGTAGTTGTAGACAAAGTATAAACCCCCCTCCTGACTGAATGGATAACTTTGTGTGAATAAGTTATAATTACTTTTTGTGGACATTTGGGTGAACACTGGTGACTCAAGTAAAGATTTTCCAAAGAATATCATTATTGCTATCATTAAGATTGATGTAAGAAGCAGTCATGTGTGAAAAATGATCTAATTTTGTGATATTTAACTACATTTTTATCATTACAGGTATGCTACAGCACACTATTTAAGATAAATATGAATAGGCTCTGTAAATTATAAGCATAATTTGATTTTTTTCCCCTCAAAGGTGGAAGCAAAATGGCACAGATATTGATCTTACCATGAGTTATCACTACAGGTTGGTTGGAGGCAGCTTGGCAATCAATAACCCACATAAAAATCAGGATATTGGAACATACCAGTGTTTGGCCACAAATTCATTTGGAACAATTCTGAGCAGGAAGGCAAAGCTTCAATTTGCATGTAAGTTGGGAAGATCATATTTATCAGAGCATTATTTTCCTATTAATTCTGCACATGGACTGTCATTTATTGGGTAATTAAAGGATCATTGGGGATTCTGTCCAAAAGGTTTGACTTCCTTCAGCGCTGCTTATTCCTAAAAAAACCAAAATGTTCCTAGTAAATATTAATAACAAAACCAGACATCTGATGGCTGCTGCCCTTGGGAGCCAGGATAAAAATCAGGAAATTGAAAGGTCAAGGAAGATAAGCACAATTATCTTCCCTTAATAAAGGTGTTTTCACTTTTTAGGACAGTGGTTTTGTTGTTATCCCACAGGTAGCTACAGCTGGGGGGGAAATTGTTGCAAAAAGTTGTGCTTTGAGTTTTCTGTAGCTAATGAGGTCCAATTGAGACACAAAAATATTGTTCCCTTAATTGGCACACTGGTTTTTTTTTTATTTTTTTTTTTTACATTACCAAAGAAACACTCTTTTTCCTCACACAATGTGTAAAAGTGTGAGCTGCTCTCTGAAATATTTCATATTTCAGCTCCCTCAGGTCGAGCACGTTGTCTGTCTTGAGATGATTTAAAATTTATTTCATCTTTGCTCCCCGTTTCACTTCTTCACAACTTCACAACCTTTTCCACAAGGTTTGGACACAGTGACCGAGTTCTGTGAATGCCCTGGGGAGGGAGGGAACAACAGTGACAACCAAAAAAATTCCACATATTCCCTTTTTTTTTTTTCAGTCTAAAGCTCAGAGCAGTCTGTTGCTGGGAGAAAGCAATTGTTTTCAAAGCTCATTAATAAAACATGTGACTAAAGCCAACCTTGTGTCACTATTTCAGACACCAGCAAACGGATTAATTATTAATCTTGTTCCATTTCTCACAGCAAACCTGGTGTCACAGGGGTTACACAAAGGAGACATCAGAGGTCAGGCTGGTTCACAGAGTCTCTTTCAGCAGAGCTGATCAAAAGGTGTATCACTGGTATCTCATTTAATAGTGTTTTACCCTGAATTTCTCAAACAGCTTTGATTTCCAAGAGCTGGTCAAATGTAAAAAGAATAAAAATTTGATTCATTATTTTACCACTTTTCCTGCTGAAACACATTTTTAAGCCAGACTTCCTGTGTGGGAATTTTTTTTTTTTTTGAGCTTTGGAGGTGAAAGTTGTTTAGTGACAGAACAAATTCCATTTTAGAAAGGAGCAAGAATAGACGGCCACCTCAAAATTGTCCGTGGAGTCTGAAATCCCCAAGGAACCAAGGCAGGCCAGGAAAGGAGCTGGGAAAAGTCCTAAGGAAAGGGAATATCCTAAAATGAAGGCAAAAATGAGGTGTAAAAAAAAAAAAATTAAAAAAAAAAAAAAGCCAGGGGGGGAAAGGAAAAACAGGAATATATTCAGCATTTTATATCAAGCAGTTCCTTTATTTAAGCTTTCTACCCCCAGCCAAACACTTCCCAAAGTTCCTGCAGGAGCAGATCCCAGAGCTGGGTCTGGTTTGCCCCCAGCTCTCAGCCTGCTCCAGTCCTCCAGCTCTACCAGCACGACAGAATGCTAAATTTATCCCAGAATCAAACACTACACCACTTTTCCAGTAGTGGTGACAGATATTTACATCCTTCCCCATGGAGAAGAGAGAGGACAGACAAATCAAAGGATTTTATTTACACTGACAAGCACAAATTTACAGGAAAATGCTTCAATTTAGTGGCATCACTGCAGAACTGGGAGTTTTAACTTGTCTTACAATAGGGGAAAAAAACCCACAGTACATGGAAAACATCACAAGGACCTGATGAGAATAGTGGAACAAATTACCTTGAAACACTTATTTCACAGTCAACATTTCCTTGTTTCTTATTTTCATGTTGCCATCCAATTTAATTCTTTGTTTCAACCAATACTTCAGGCTATATCTTAAAATCCAGGCAGGCAGGCACGTTGCTGTTATGACACTTTCATTCAGCACCTCACAAAATGGGATTTTTCCCTGGATTGGAATACCTGGCACATTATTGCAATCTCCCTGATAAAGAATTGAATCAAACCTATTATCCAGCTACCAGGGTTTATGTGTATTTGTCTCTTTACTACAAGGTAACTAACTCTGAGTTGGAGTTTGAATTAATGGCACCTCCAGAAACCTATTCAACATGTCAACTTAATATGTGAAAAATACTTTTTTCTTTCATTCAAGATGGAAAGTTCTCCGAGAAGCAAAATAAATGTGGGACGAGATTAGAAATATGTCTTCAGATTCAGCTGGAGTTTGGTGCTTATCCTCTATTAAAACCAGAGCTGTCAAAGGAAAACTGCAGGAGGAATATTGTACAGAAGGCAGGGGCATAGATTATTAAAGCTACAAGCTGGAAATGAGAGACAGCATCAGGGAGAGGGAGAACGTAAATGCATTAACGGGATGCAAGGATGGCAGGCACTTGGCATCCTGTGCAAGGGTTGTTTTGTCATAAATAAACCTGAAAGCTCCCTATAAATCCTGCAGGCCTCCTGCTCCCCTGCCAGCAGCACATTTGGAGCAGCCCACGTGTGCCTTGCAGGAGCTGGAGTTGTTGGGGTGGAAGTTGTTGCAAAGCTTTGGTGTCAGACCTTGGGTTGTGCAGCCAGAGCCAAATACAGGAGCAAGGTTCTCATCCAGGCTGGAGTCAGGGTGATGCCTCAAGTTTTAGCTTTTATATTTTTCAGATTCTGCCCTGCATTAGTGTGTGACTCTGAACTCCATACAAAGTGTTCCAAGTTCCCCTCCCAGCCCAGGCACACAAAACAATCCTTTTCCAGCCCCAGAACCAAGGACAGCTGCAGCTCCAGCCCCAAAAAGTGCAAACAGCAGCGAATGGAGGAGAGAATCTGGGAGGGTGGGACTGCAGAGCCTGGAGCTGGAATTGGACAATGAACCCAAGATGGGAATGGAACAAAACTGATCCAAGTGTGAAACTCCTGAGCCAGGGTCCATCGTGGGTGTAGCCATGGCCAGGCTCTTGTGCTGCCCAAGGGGAATCCTTGGAAGGGTTTTTAATAAATCCCTGCTTTATTCCTTTAAAACTCTCTATTCCAGCTCAGCCTCTCAAGGCATCAATGGCCTGCCACCCACAGGGCTTTTCCCTTTCCAGGGCAGTGGTGACATCCAAGGTCACCTGGAACACTTGAGCTCAGCCTAAAGGGAACTCAAAGGCTTGGGAGGTTTTGTCTTGGAAGTAGCCCCAAGTCAGCTTGAAGGAATAGATGAGGATGTGAGAGCTTTTCCTTCAGCTTTTACACAACTTAGACTCACAGAATCAGTTTTAGGCTGCACTGGGGGAAGCTTAGGCAGGACATTGGGGAAAAGTTCTTCACAGAAAGAGTGGCTGTGCACTGGAATGGGCTGCCCAGGAGGTGCTGGAGTCACCATCCCTGGAGGAGTTACAAAAAGCCTGGATGAGGCACTCAGTCCATGCTGTAGCTCATAAAGTCATGTTGGGTCACAGATTGGAGGTCTTTTCCATCTGTAATCACAAAATCACAGAATTAACAGGGTTGGAAAAGACCTTGGAGATCACCAAGTCCAGCCTTTGCCCAATCTCTCCCTGCTCGTAAACCACATCACAGAATGCCACATTACTCATTTTTCAAACACTTCCAAGGATGGGGATCCATCACTTCCACGAGCAGCCACTTCCAAAGCTTGGCCACTCTTCCAGTGATGAAATTTTTCCTAAGGCATTTTTATTTAAGGCATTTCATGCCTTAAAGGAAAGACAAACAAAAAAACCTGTTAGGGAAAACTGCTTCAGTATGGCTTCAACCACAAGTTTCTCCTAAGGCACACAGGGGATTTGCTTTAATTATTTCCTCAGTTTTAAGCAAAAATAACTGTGTGCAAACAACTGGTCTTGAGGGAAATCCTCGTAACAGGCTGCATGAAACAGCCTGTCCAGGCCTGTTACTCCTTCTTTTAGCTCTCAAACACATCTATAGCAGAGGCATTAAGGGATATGCAGGAGAAACAAGAAGTGAAATTAAACAAACTAGAATAAAAAAGGACTCCACAATGAAAAATAATCAAATGCGCACCTCATTCATAATTATTCAGGGCATAAACCCAGAGAATACAGTATAAATTGAAAGCATCTTGTTTCTTAGGGATCTTAAATTGGATTCTCAGTCAAATTATTCTACCCTTGATGATAAAAGTGATGATGATTGCAGCTTTCTCAGACCTGAAACAATGACAACAATCTAATATCATGCCCAGAGTTGGTCACTTAGCCCTGAACCCCACAGGAGGGCACACAGTGGAGCCATTAGATCCTGTAATTTAAAGCTCCCCACAATGCTACACACCCAGGAAAGATTTCTCCCTCGAGTTTTTGGGTTCCAGCCACATCCTCCTGGTTTTCAGAGTGCTGCTCTGGGGCTTTGCTTGGTGCTCATTCTCGACAGCATTTCCCCAGCACTGCCACCCTCCCTGCCCTTGGCCAGTGGTGCTGTGCTCACAGCAGCATGGCTGAGTGACAGTGCTGGAGCACCTGGAATGAAACCTGCAGCTCCCAGGAGCTTCCACGTGCTTCTTGCCAGAGACAGAAGACACAGGTTTGCTGAAATAACAAATTAGAGGCAATAATTCCTGCTGGACTGAGGTTTTGCCTCACTGAAACACAGAAATAACAGCCCATCATTGGCATTTAACCATTTCAGGGAGGATTATATTAAACCAAATGAAACCCACTGAATGTTTGCTGGATGGTGACAGGCTGAGCTTTAGCAGAGCCCTGTTGGAGGGGCTGGCTGGGAGATGCTCAGCCAGCTGAAAGCCCACTCTTCATCTGATTACTTCATCGTGTTATTTACTTTCGAGTGCACACAAATTACAGAAACATCACAAAGCAATCCAGCAGCCTCAGGATGTCATAACCCTTTTCACTGGCAGTGTATGCTTTCAAACAGAAAATGGAAAAATCAATAGGCTTGGATCAGATAGGCTGAATTTGCAAAGTCTGGACATGCATGAATTTAAGGCTAAATGGCACCTACACTTCTGGCTGGGTTGTGTTGTGGTGCTGTGTGTGTCCAGAAATCCCTCTGTAACAATTGTATTTGATTAAAAGGTGTGCTAGCTGTTGTAACTACCACCTGGAGTAAAGCTCTCTGGGTCTTTAAGCTGATTGTTAATTCATCACAGCACAGGAGGGCTGGAATACTGATCAGGCTCCCTGGCAGCTGGATTGCAGGAAGGAACTGTGGCAGTGCCCTTCTTCCTCAAAAGGAGGCATGAACTGCTCAGTTCAGGGCTCAGCAGGCACCCAGGGGTGAACTGAGGAGCAGGAAGGAGGAAGAGCTCAGTGCCAGGAAAAGGTCATCATCAAAAACATCAAAAGTTTCGCTTGGTTTTCTAAATTCCCTTTTCCTCTTTAGGGACATATCAGGTAAAGCCATAGACCTGACAATATCCACACAGAATCATGAAATGGTTTGGTTGGAAGGGACATTAAAGATCACCCAGTTCCACTCCCTGCCACCTCCCACTGTCCCAGCTGCTCCAGCCCCAGTGTCCAACCTGGCCCTGGGCACTGCCAGGGATCCACAGCTGCCCTGGGGACCCTGTGCCAGCCCTGCCCACCCTCCCAGGGAGGAATTCCTTCTTAAAATCCCACCTAACCCTGCTCTCTATCAGTTTGAAGCCATTCCCCCATGTCTTGTCCCTCCAGGACCTTTCCAAAGTCTCTCTCCATGTTTCCTGTAGCTCCTTCAGGTCCTGGAAGGCCATAGTGAGATCACTTCAAAGCTTCTCCTCTCCAGGCTGAACAATCCCAGTTCTCTCAGTCTCTATCCTCATTCTAGCTCCCCTCTCTACCCCACACATGCTGAGTAATGCACTGACCCCCCTCTCTGTTTTAAGAGTGGCCTTCTGTATAATCCTAGAATGGTTTGGGAGCTCATCTCATTCCAAGCCCACTTCCACAGGCAGGGACACCTTCCTCTGATGCAGAAACAGACCTCACAGCAGAAATGGGCAGAATCAGCCATAAAATTCTCCTCTGCATGCTCTGCACAGCCCTGCTGGTGACCCTGGTACCACCTCCCAGGCTGCACCTTCCCTGCAGCGGGTGAGGAACAAACACAGCCTGCAGTGGGAACACTTGCTGTGGATCAATCCTGTCTGGAGGAGGGAAGTGCTGCTGCCATCTCTTCCATGTGTCACTGAACAGGCTCACAGCTCCAAATTGCCTTTTGGACTTCTAGGCACAGGTAGAATCCAATTTCACTGCAGCAGCAGCAGCCACCCTCCCTGGTGGGGGGAGCTGAGGGCCAGGTGCTCAGTAGAACAAGTTACAGGAAATAAACCCTGTATTTTGTCAAAATGCTGCTTGGAGTAAAAAGAAAGAGAACTTTCATTTATCACTTCAGATTGTTATGGACACTCTGTGCCAATGCTCCAGCTCTGTCTGCAGCAGTTCTGTGGCAGGAGACCACACCAAGGTCTTTGCTTAATGGATGCTCTCCATGGAGCAGACCCAGCAGCCTCAGTTTTATTTTTTGCCCCTTTACTTCACAGAGTTTCCTCAGAAAATCAGGAAAAACCTGGTGAGAACCACTGTTGGAATATGACATTCCAAGAATAACAGCCCCAACTCTCCCAGCTGTTTTCACAGAAGTGCTCCAGCCCTCTGATCAACCTGGTGACCTCCTCTGGGCTGGTTCCAACAGGAAGGGCTCTCTAAGGAGTCACTGTCCTGCTGTATCCACCCCAAACTGGGGCACTGCATATCCTTCAATGAGCAAAAGACATGCAGAGAACTTTCTAAAAGTGATGCAGTTTAATCACTCCAAAACCAAAACCTCTGCAAGACCTCACCACGCTCAGCTCATCTTCCCACTGAGCTTCCCAGTGTTTATTTCTCTGCAGAGTTCTGTGCACACAGAGCCTCTCACAGGCTCCAGGAAAAGCAGGAGCCACCACTCAGCAGTGAGGAAGCAGGAAGCCTGGGAGGGTTTCACCTGCCTGTTGACAGGACAAGGCAGGGTGAGAACAGAACTGCTATTTTAAAGCTCTGATATCACAAGAATAGGATTATGCAAATCTCCTGACATTCCTGAAGACACAAGGAACAGCCTGGAATGCTAAAACCAGAAGATATGGGTGTGTCTCCATAGGGAAGGGGGTTTTCTTTCTCCATCATTTCCTCTTTCAGTCTGTGCATTCTCAGAGCCCGTGTGATGTCCACTGACACCAAGTGCTGTCACAGCCTCCCCTCTCCTGTTAAACCCACCCTGAAGCTGATGGGACCAGCATTCCCCGTTCATTTTATGCTGTGACAGATCAGGCACATCAGAAATTCCATTTTTCTGCCCCTCCAGTGGTTTAAACATCTCTCTCAGAGTACTCAACCACTGTGTTCAAGGCTCTGCTCTATCAGCCCTTGGTTAAAGCTGCTTTATTCCAGGTTAGTTCCTTAGACTTTTATTATAAAAGGAGGTTTTTTATCTGTGAAACAGAGATCTACATTGCAGAGAGGTTGTAAGGAGCATTACAGGCAGTGAATCAGGCAGATAAAATAGTAATAGGGAACATAGAAGTATTTGAAGATTATCTTTTAGTTCTATATTACTTACTCTTCTTTAAGTCCTTTAAAAGTGTTTATCCTAAATCAACCCATTGCCAGTTGTATTGGAAAAGCAATATATGTGATTGAGATATGGTGAGGAACAAAGCATCCACAGGTCCTGGAGCTGATAGATTCTGATTGATAAAATTTAATACTTGGGAAGGATAAAACCAGTCTATGTTTGCAGTCTGGGTGATTTGCTATTTTATCTGCTCTCCTTTCATTACAGACAAGATGATGGAGATTCCAATAAATTATTGAGTGAAATATCCATGATGATCACATGAGATTCTTCATTTTTTGGCGTGACAAAAGAAGTTATGGTAGAGGTTTGCAAGGGAAAAAAGTATTTTTAATAAACAATTGGCTTTTTTCCTAATAAAAATAACTAAATTAATTGATGAGTTATTTTTGCAGTGAGGGTTGATCCTGTGTAATATTTTAAGGTAGCAGATAAACCTGCCTGTTCTGTAGCTGATATTGGAGAAGGAGGAACAGTGAGTAACATTTGGACTTTCCATGGAGTGAAGGAATGAGGTCACAGGCATTGCTTTTCTCAACAGGAAAAGCACATCTGGCACAGAGAGTGCACTGAGCTGTAAATATCCATTTCTAACTGCTACAGCAAGAACAAATAATGTAACCTACACCTGAAATCCCACTGACAAGATTCACACCCCAAAATCCCCTGCATCAATCACTCGGGTAAATCTCGAAATTCCCATTGGAAGCAATTCTTTGAGGGCTTTGCAGATGGAATGAGGGAGGTACAAAAGGGGCTGAGGGTAACTCAGGATAATTCTCCAAGAACTAATTCTGTGCTGGATCACGATTTCCAAAGGGCTGGGCAGGAATTTGGGAAGGGCTGAGATAGGCATGGACATTGTCAGCAGTGTGTGAGAGCTCTTTCTCCCTTGCCACTTTTCCTCTCTTCCTTGCCATTTTTATTGCATGTATTACGAGCCTTGATTATTATTTTGTTGGTAGAAACATTATAAAAAGGGCTGAGGGAGGGGAGAAGTTCCTGAACCATCTCCATGTAGTTAAAAGCAGGTGGCTGTGGGAGCAGTGGGAAATCTGAAGGAGAAGAGGATTTGGATAAGAATTAACCCCCTGCCAAAAGGACATTGTCACAGCAGCCAGGGCCATCCCATTTTCCCATGGAAATCCAGTGTAGTTGTGGCAGGGATAAATCCGACCCTTGGGGCTCAGCCCAGCAAGAGAAATCTGAATTTAAGAGCTCTCCAATCTGGAGAAAACTCCTGCAGACGGCCAAGTGACTCTGGTGATGACAGGTGACAAATGAACTGTGCCGTGACAAGTGAGAAAACTGTTCAGGAATATAAAATATTAAACAAATATTCCCCGTGTGCCCCTCCCTGGGAGAGGGGCAGCTCCCCTGGCCTGCAGATGGGCTCTGGAGCAGGAGCCCTAAGGCTGTGCCAACACTTACTGCTCACAGCAAGTCCTGTGCTCAGCTCCGAAGAGAAATTTAATATTTTATGCTGCCAGCTCTGTAAAAACTTGGGGAAAATAACAAAGGCCAGATGTAGACCAGCTCTACAGCTTCCCTGCATATGTTCCTGTGCTCTGGGTTTGTTGGTGCATGAACAAAAATTAAGCCACCTCAGGGTTTCTCCTCCTTCACCCCACCCTCCTTCTTTAATTTAATTGTGACCTTCCACTTTTTTCCTCTAGAGAAGCTTGATATTACTTTGTAAAGGGCATTTTCACTCTTTAATTGAATAAGACAATCAGGCTGTGGCAGAAATTATTGCTCCCCACCTTGAAAATGAGTGCCTGGATTGGCCATTCAGATCATTTAAGCCGAATTGAGGACCCGGGGTCTGTGTTCATCCTGAAGTGTAAATTACAGATCCTTTCCCTTGGAAGCTCCAAAGTAATTTAATTAAATAAGGAAGCACTGATGAAGGTCTTTGGATGATTACACAGCTTTGGAGAAGGACAGGACCCAGTGATTGTGGTTTTCCCTCTCTTTTTGACAAGCAATTCCATCAGGGAGTTCTGGGGGACAAGGCAGCATTCCTTTTACCCACTCTGGGATGCAGTGCTCCCCTAAGGTGGGAATGAGAACAAAAATGGGAATTCCGTGGATTTTTAACCTGTCCTGGTGTAAGGAGACACTCAGGCATTGCCCAGGCTGTTCATGACTGACTCAGCTCCAGATTTTCCAGACCTGAGGTGTTAAAGGCTCACGAGTGCTTCAAACGGACCAGGAGAACTCAGCAGGTGCTGAGGAGAAAATCCAAGTATTTAAAAGGCAGGAAATGGGAAATACTAAGCAGCTTTCAGACACCTTAATTAGAGATAACACCACTCTTAATCTCAGAATTGAATTCATAGAAAATCAATTAGAACATTTAAAAATTTGAGATTAGATGCTAAGGGGAAAAGATTAATGTATTTGACAGTATTATCAAGACAAAGGAACTGTCAGAGGGTTTGTTCAGCAAGTTTAGTGCAGTTTGGAAAGCTGAAAAAGAGAGTTTACTTTGCAGTGGAAGTTGTAGGGAAGGAGATTAGCCATTCCTTTGGGAGACATTTGGAGAAAAAAGGATATTTCCATAACACACCCTGTAGTATCCAGGCTGCAAGAGACTGGTGCTCATCTCCTGCAAGGCAATTCAGCCCAAAAATACTGAGGAGAAGCAAAAAACAGGGACTGATGTCCAGGAGGGGTCTGGGTGGTCACAGTCTGTAGCTAAAAGGGCTTTAATCCCAAATTTTTGGGACTTCATTTATGTGAGAGAAGAAAAAACAAACCCAAAATCTGGAAGTATGGGGCCTTCCAGAATTTGAGAGAATTTAAAAGATTCCATAGGCTTCATTTTTATCACTTGTGGTTATAACAGATCTAAATTCTCTGATTCAGGCACCAAACTCACCTAACTCATTACAGCCAGAGCAAAGGAAGGTCACTAATTATCAGCTGACAGCACAGGTAACACTGGAAATGCTCACAGCAAATCACAGCCAGGAGCTGCCTGGCAAAAGTGCTGAGCTTGTCCTTTGCACCCCATCTCCCTGTGAGGAAATTCCTGTTGTGCTGCATCCCTGCAGGACCACCTCTGCTATTGCAATATATCACAGGCAGTAAGAGACACAGGAAAAAAAGGGAGCAGAAGTGATCTATCACAATTTGACACAGCACATGGAAATGTGAGGAATTGTATTGATTTGTCCTCAGGAGCGTGGCTAATTTGTAAGGAGCTCTTGCTCCTCATGCCTTAACATTCATTGCACATTTCAATACCGAGTAATTACAACCATTATATTTGGGATTATGTAATGACAAAACATTTATGAGGGGGAAAAAAAAATCAAAAGTTCAAGAAAGCATGAAATCACATTAATTCAGATGAGCTGTGGTAATTATGCAAGGTGATAAATTGGAGTTTCTCTAACTGTCTGTAACAATTTCATATATTAAAATACCCAATTTTCCTTGGTTTCCTTGGAGAAGTTTTATTCTCCTTCTTTAGATGGGCTGGTTTGGAATGGGTGGGTTTGGATGGAGTGGCCCTGAGTGGGTTCAAGAATTTCAAACACAGGATTGGGAGGCTGAAATGAATGAGTTGCAGTTTGGGATTCGCTTTTTGTTCCTATCCAACATTTTTAAGAAGCAGTTCCCTAATCTCAGGAAAACTGACTTTTCACTTTGTTGTGTAGTTAAATCTGCTATTCTGCCACCTCTAAGGCAGTTTTATATTTAAAAAAAAAACAAAAACAAAAACAAAACAAACAAACAAAAAAAAAAAACAAAGAAAAAGACAGATGTGGGGAAATTAGAATAAATATATTAATGAGCAGTCAGCAACTGGATGTTGCTTGGAGCAGCCTGGGATAGTGGAAGGTGTCCCTGCCCATGGCAGGAGTGGAAAAGGATGGGCTTTAAGCCCCTTCCAACCCAAAGAACTCTGGGATTTATGATTATCATTCTGAGCTTTAAAACAGAAAGAGAAAAATAATGTATGGCTGAATCTATTAATTAACCTATTAATTAACACAAGTGCTTCAGCAGGAAAGATTTCTGTCCATCACTTCCATTTTGGCTGTGCCTCCAGGGACCATTTGTTTTAGTCAAACACCTCACCCAGCCTGGCTTTGCTTCTCTCACTGGCAGGTTTGTGCTCAGCAAAGTGACACCGATGGTCACCTTCATCCAACACTGATATTCTTCTCAACTTCTGGTTTTATTCTGTTTAAAATTGACCTGGAAGACTTTCAGGCCATAAATCAGGATAAAGGCAGGTTGGATGAGGCTTCGAGCACCCTGGGGCAGTGGAAGGAGTGGAATGGGATGGGCTTTAAGGTCCTTCCAACCCAAACTTTCTGTAATTCCATGATAACATCCTGGACCCCAATGGGTAAAGTTGGGCTACACCAGGTGAAAAATGCTCTGACCCATTTCTTCTCCCCATCTCTCCCCTCATTCCTGGCAAGGAGCTGACAGCCTCCTGCACCTCAAGAATTCCTGCTCCCGTGGTGTAACAGTGCTGGGATTTTGCACCACTCCATCCGTGGTTTGTCTGGGTTTCTTCTGCCTTCACTCAGAGCCAGGATTAACAAACACACAAAGAAAATGGATTTTCTCAAGTTTGGGCTTGGTTGTTTATTAAATCTTATCAAAAGTGCAGAAAGTTCAGCAGCACCTCTATCCAGCAGCTAGAAGTGAGCACAATGGAGACAGATCCAGCTGCTACAAGGTCTCTTTAAACAATCCAATAGAGAATTAACACCTCTTTTATTTATCCTTTTAACCCAATAACTAACTTCCCATGACCCTCAGTGTGACATTGACTGACCAACCAGAAACCCCTGCCTGAAACCATGAACAAGAAGGAAGATGAGCACCCAAAGAGACACCACCCAAAATCCTCCATCTTGTCCCACACCTATTACTACACTACAAAAACCTCAAATTTAAAACCCTTCCCCATGTGAAATCACACACTTCTATTTAACTACACACCTGTGATTTTAACTCCATCACTCAAATTTGGAGCCTTCTCCAAGGCCTCAGGTCCAAAGCAGTGTTCTGCAGGGGTCAGTGCCAGACAGCACAGAAAGCTCAAAAATTCCAGGTTTGTGGGATCCAACACCATGGGAGAAAGCCATGCCATTCCCTAACTCCACCCCACAAAATGCCATATTTTGGGGTGCTGTGAGCACAGCCCCTCCTGGCCCAGCTCTGCCCCATTCCCAGCTGGAGCTGAGTCCATGCATTCCCTCTCCTCCCTGGGAAGCATCACTTGTGCATCTGAGCATCCTGCTTGGCCTCTGTGACCTCATTATCACATCCAACTGATTAATTGTGCTCTACCAGGAGCAGTCTGCCAACACGCACAGATCCGGGGAAAAAAATGTGGTTTTTTGTTAGAACTCGCAGCTGAGAGAGCAATGGAGTGTGAGGGAACTCGTTGTTCTTCAAGTGAGATAAATACAGACAAAGAATGAAAGGAATTATGTAGGAACTAGGTGATAATTTATTTATAGATCTCTGCAGAAACACTGAAGTTAGCAAATATACCATCTGTTAAATAGTCATTTTATTCCTAAGTGCATATTAGCAGTCTAAATGTGTGCCAAACACCTGATCTTAGCCTTCTTAGTTGATACTCTTTTTGACAAGCAACATTCTGCTTTATTAGGTTATGTCATGTTACGTTACAGAGCCGTGCTAGGGAACAGGAGCTGCAAGAACACAGTGCTTGTGCTCCCTCAGTGTAAATGAACACCCAGGGCAAGCACAAGGGGTTCTGACAGCAGCCAGAATTTCAGAATAATAAGAATAAAGTGGAATATCTGCATTTGTATCCTCAGGTAATTTTTTTTTCTTTCTTTCTATATATATATATACACTTAACACATTTCAAATTGTGATAAATCATTGAAAATGCAGGAAATAGATGGAGAAATCATTGTGGCACAGACAAACATCGTTTCTGAGGGCCCACCTCTTCCCTCTGTCATCCACCTGGACTGCAAAGCAAAAGTAGATTATTTTATAGCTCATTATTGAAGCAGTTTGAATGAAGTGTCACAATATTCCATGGGAGATGCTGCCTGCCTGGAGGAAGAGTCCAATGAAGATGAGAACAGAAGCAACACCAACTCTATTAATGAATTCTCTTCATCTATTTTGCCTTGGTTTGCTCTTTCAGAGACTTGGGGTTCTTTTGTTCTTCAATGATTCTTTATTACAGAGAGAGGCACAAAATGAATTCACTTTGTACAATTATCTATCAAAATCAGTCAAAGCAAAAGATCATTTCTGGTTTGGCTTGTGAAATTCTGGGGAGGTGAGGGTTTCTAAAGGATGCAGAGAGATGAAGATCTCAGAGTTAAGCATTGGAATGGATTCTTTAAAGAAAATATCTTTTCCTAAAGGTCTTTAAAAATTGGGTTAAATAAGGACATTGCATATTTGTCCCTGTCATGGGTGAGATGAAGAGATTAAATGATGATTTATGTGCCTCCACAGCTGGTTTTTTTATACCTATGATTAATAAGCATAAAGGGATGGAAATCTCCTCTCCAGCACTGGAAAATCCGAGTTGCTTTGTATAACAAAATTACAAACATGCCATGAAAGAGCCCAAACTCCTGCCAACGGATTTTGATCCTCAAGGTTGAAAAGTGGAGACTGAAAAGGCACAGCCAACTTCTCCACAAGAATTCAACTGAAAGGGAGTGGGTTTAGATGGGATATTGGGAAAAAAAAATGTTCCCTGGGAGGGTGGGGGGGCCTAGAGAAATTGTGACTGCCCTGGATCCTTGGTTGGACAGGGTTTGGAGCACCTGGGACAGTGGGAGGTGTCCCAGGGGTGGAGCTGGATGAGCTTCAAGGTCCCTCCCAGCCCAAACCATCCCATAATTCCATTATACAACCAAAAACGGCCCTGCTCCCTATGAAACTGCATCCCTGGGAGATCTCATCCTCCTGCTTTTAATTATTCAAGTCAGGGACACTTGTCACGGTTTTAATGGAGAGACATGGGCAGGTGACACAGCACCTAAAATGAGAATAAAACTGATAACATGACATATTGTGTCATTAAACTAAAAATTGCTACTAGCAGCTCATTACTCCCCAAAATCCATTCCCATTTCAGAGCAAGGTATTACACAGTTAATTCTCAATTGTCTCCTGCTGCACTGCGCTTCCTTTTGTTTTTTTCCATCCTTTCTTGGACGTCTCATGACAACTGAAATTTTGTTCTCAGAAAAAAAAAAAAAAAAAAATTAGGGCTGATTTCTCACAGTGAAAATATTGGGAAGAGTTATTTAGACTGCACAGATTTTCTATGCTGGCCCAGAGTTTTTGGGAGGGTTTAAGTGTTTATTTTTAAGAAGAAATTGCAGTTTGTTTCGTATTAGCAGCTGAGGGAAAGAGATAGGAAAGGGAACTGTGATCATTTTTGTTGTTAATGCCTGAATCCTAAAAAAATCTGAATTTTTGAACCTTTCTATTTTTTTTTTTAATTAATATTATAAATATGAGAATCTGAGGGGCTTTTTTCCCCTTGTCCCAGGGCACAGAGCCTCAGATCAGGCACCCCAAGCAAATCTTGGCAGGAATTCCAGGGATCACTTTTCCACACAAATATTTGGTGCTGGCCTTTTTCTTCTCAGGAAACAATTGCCAGGAAAGAAAGAAAATGTGGTGAATTTTCTCAGATGGAATTTTCAAAACGAGTAAATATATCCACAAATCAGAGACAGGACTAAGTATGAAGCCAAACTCTAATTAATCCTATGACACCCATCTACTATTTTGTCTTTTATTTACAATTACAGGATGGAATACAACTAATTTTTTTTTTTCTATTTTTCTTGCCTTTCTTGTGTTCTCCCCCCCTTGGACTACCCATAATCCAAGGCAGAGCTGTAGCCAGCAGGCAATTAAAAGAACATCAGAGTTTAAAATCCTTTCCCCATGTATTGACAGGCCCCATCTATTGTGCTATGACAGCACGAGGAGGTGCTACAGGTGCTTAATTCAATCCAGCCCCCTCTGAGCAGACAATGTCTTCATAGGAGACCAATATCCAGGAGATGAAGAGGAGGAAAAGAAAAATTAACTGTGTAAAGTTCAGCTAAGGGGGAGAAAATTGATATATTGACATAAATAGCTGAGGCTGTACAGGTAGTAATCGTTATTGCTCTGACCAACGAGGGCTGTTTCTCTCTATTGAACTCTGGCTCAGGTTGGTGTTCAGCTGATGAAAAATGGAACAATTGTTTGAAACAAGAATCTGCAGCAAGGTAAATAAAATGAGCTTAGGGCAGGCAGTTTACAGCTCTGTGGTATAAAGAGGTTTAAGGGGAAGCTGATATTTATTGTATTAAAGCATATTTTGAATGTGTTTTGAGCAATCATTTCCCAAATGGCTCTTAGAAAATGGGAAGGCTTCTCATTAGGGTGAGAACTAGATCAAAAAGTAAATAATGGGTTTTTTAAAGCACATCTATTGTGTCATGTTTTGTAATTGAATTAACAGGAATCAGGCTGATAATTCTTCAACATCTCAGTGAAACATGAGGAAGCAGCAGATTGAGTGTCCAAAAAATAGACATTAAGAGTCATAAAAATCACCTGTGGGAGATGGGCATGGACAGGAGATTTCCCACTGAAAGTCCCCTCTTCCCCCCCTTTAAAACCAGTGCTAAAGCTCACAGCAATGAAAACATATCCAAGCACTGCAGCCAGTTTAGGCCAGACCAGAATCTTAAAGAAAACAACATATTTTTATCATCATTTAAACCTACACTCTGTGGGAGTCCTGCTGATCTTTAATTATCACTTGTATATATAGAACACAGCTGTTCTCTATTTCTATAGAAAAGGAAACACTACAAAATGCATTTTTTTTCCCCCAACTCATGTAGATTAAGTCTTGCAAGTTCCAAAAATATGATGCTGGAAAAAAGTTGTGGAATAATAGACTGGCTTTGCAAATAAAAACTGTAAACACAAATTCCCAGAGCTGCAGTAGAACTGCTGTAGGAATAAATATTTTGTGAATGCCAAAAGACTCAGTAATGGTTGGACTGGATGATCTGGGAGATCTTTTCCAACCTTAATGATATTATGGAATTACAGGATCAGGTTGGACCTGCTATTTTTGCATACAGCTTCTCAATGAAATTAAACTCTGCTGTCCAATACGTGACTGTTCTTAATAGACTGGATAAATTGGGATGCAGTTAGGAATCACTCTGATGGATAATAACCAGCCTTTGTTTTCTCCTTCTCCCTCAAGACCTGGAAAACTTCGAGACGAGGCCGAGGAGCCCGGTGTCAGTGCGGGAGGGACAAGGAGTGGTGCTGCTCTGTGGAACCCCTCCCCACCACGGAGGTACGAGGGGGGACAGCCTGAGCAGCCTCGGGACGAGCACAGTTCCCTGTGGGATCAGCACTGCAATTTGCTTCTGCATCTTTCCCTGGGTTTGCAATTCCTTCGAAAGACACTGAGGTCGTGCTTTTTTTAGGGCTGGTTTTTATTGTTTTGGCAGGGAGTAGAAGCTGTCATCCCAAGGGCAGCGTGAAGGTCTCCAAACGCTCTGCTGGCATTCCTGGTTATCCCAAGGCTTTGGTCCTCATGGGATGGCAGGAAAGCAGCCCTCAGCAATCCTTCCTACACCAAAACCACTCCAGGTCTGCATGGAATGGCCCTGTCCCCTTCAGTGCTTGCTGCTGCAGTGTCCCCATTGGAATCCTGCATCAGACACTTTGGATTTGTCAAGAAGGTTCGGCTCCTGCTCTTGAATCCCTGATTTTATTCCTTCCTGATAATCAGAGAATAATTTAGATTGGAAGGGGTTTCTGGGGAGGTGAAGTGTCTGATTAAAGGAGGGCCTAGATCAGGTTTCACAGTAATTGTCAGAGCTTCAGATGGGGAATGAAAAGGAGTTTTCTGATGAATTATTTGGGGGTGCTCACCATAAGACCCTGGAGATCTTCCTTTCTGTGGGAGGTAAATCCAGGTGAAAATTTTACCCAAGTAAAGCACATTTATTAATAGAGAGGAAATATCAATGACATAATTACCAAATTTCTTGTTCTGGACTTAAAGAATGAGCAGTTCTTGGATGACTCACATCCTGCTTTTGGCAGCAGTGACCACACATCCACAGGAGCTGCAGTTTTCCTGCTCCCAGCAATCCTCAATCCTTCTTAAAGAAACAGAGTTATAAGCCAAGCCCCCAGGAGAAGGTAAATAGTGATGTAGAAAGAGGATGCAGTATTTCAGAGAGGGAGAAAAACCCATCAATCAACAGGAGCCCCTCCAGTCCTTTAGAGAGGAAGTGTCAGTTCACTGGGTGTTTACAGCCATATGAAAGGAGGATGTAATCAAGGAGACAAAGTGAAACCTGGTCCTTAAGGGCACAAAAGGCTTCAAAGAGTTCCTCAAATGTATCAGTGGGACAGGCAGAAAGACAACACATCCATCCTGGAGCCAGTGAACTATCCATTTCCCTCCTGCTGCAGGGTAAAATTATGATTTGACAAATAGGAAGGAGGAGAAGAAAACATTCAGAACAAATAAATAGTTACCAGGTGAGTTCCCCCCAGATTAATTGAGCTGCCAAAATGGAATCCATGAGCAAAGCCTTTCCCAGAGTGTTCCTGCAGCTGGGAGCTGCTGGGAACAGGCCTGGGAAATCCACTCCCTGCAATAACAACTGCCCAGAGAACAGAGCCTGAGTCCTTTTGTCATCCCTAAGCACCCTGTTTAGGATCCAGAATTATATACCATGGGCATGAAGGACATGGTGGGAGCCATCATAAGTCAGAGACTATTTCAAAATGCTTGGGAAGTTGTTTTTGTTGAAAAAGATTGTATATTTAGGCCTTTTTTTTTTTTTTTTAATTGAAACCCTTGCCTCCACCTCACAATACCTACAGGAGGAAGGATTACAAACTGTGCTTCCAGCTCACATTACAAGAGTTTTGTGCAGCACTTTAAATGTGTCAGGAATTAGAGAGATGTCAAGGAATTTGGAAGATAAGCCCTACCAGCAGGGAAAGAGTTGCCTTTCCTGTGATGTAATGACTTGAAGGAGGACAGGAACCCTCTGTACAGCAGCTGTTTGAAGCAGCTGCTATTAATATAGGAAATTTGAAATAGGAAGCACTGGGTAAAACCTCCTGCCAACCTCTAAAAGTCAGGATAACAATAGAAGAAGAGGAATAGAAATAATAGAATGGAAAACAAGGAGGGTTCATTAATTCAGTTCCTCCCATGTAACATCAAGAAGATGGAACGAGAGCTGCAGAAGAGTTTCTACCACCCATGGTCTCTAGGGAATGTCTCACTTCTCTTTCTACCCCTCACACTGCCAAGTTTATCTGGTCCTGCACCACAGCCCTGGAGCTAAAACTGCTCACAGAAAACTCTGTAGAGCTCATCAGGACACTCACCTGCTTCTCAGACAGCAAAAGTGTTGGTCCATGGTCAAAAATATTTAAAATATTTAAAGCTCAATTGGAATTAAACTTAATTTTCCAATACAGTTGACAAGGAAAGATGTGCTGTTTCTTTTTTCGTGTGCTTGTTTCTTAACTGAGAGCACTGCTAACCTATTTCTGTACAAGAGAAAGGAGTGATTCATTTAAATAGAAGACAAAAATATATTAGTCAGCTATAAACCAAAAACAAACAAACAAGCATCACCAAGCAAACAAACAAATGTACAAAAAGGCTGCTCCAGCAGCTTTCACATCAGCTTTAAACCTTCTCAGAAAACAATAAAAGAATTCCCTATTGCTGTGAGCTAATATTAAGACTTTCAAGATTGATCAAACACAACCACGAAAGGAAAAAAATACCCATCCAAATTAATATCTTGGACCAATTAGGACATTAAAAATTACAGCTAACAGACAAAACATATAAATCACAGCCTGTAATTAGTTTTTAAAGCAAGAGCAGGGCTCCCCAGGTTCCCTGACCCACCCCAAACCCTTTATTCCCTCAGCCTGGCCCTGCTCACTAATTTCTGCACGGGAGTCTCTGTTATTGATGGGGCTCATTACCACACCTTGCAAAGTTCGGCTCTGCCATCCCTCTGCCTGTTACTGAGGCTCAGCAGGGCAGGGGGACCAGGTGAGCTGGGCTTCTCCCTCAACCTCATCCCATCTCTGCTTTCAGTTTTTAGGTCAGCCTTTTTCCCCTGTGTAATCAACATAAAGTAATATTTTACTAGTGAAACAAATCGGTTTATAGAGAGCTCTGAGGTAGGGAAAGGCATGGAGGAAGAAGTTGGAAGAAGCTTTAATTTCTGCAGCTACACATGAGCTTGACCTGCCTGTGCTTAAGAAGCTGCTGCCTAAATGGTAATACTTGACACAAGACTATGGGGTGGACTGTTGCTCATTTATTTCCTCAGAAGTGAAGCCTGATCTAAAGCCTGTTTCTTCCGAGCTGGCTCCCTGCAGAGCTTTAAGGAAGTTGCTAATCTTGTTAAGAGCAGCAGGATCACTGTGCATTTCCATTTATTTATGTGCAGGAGCTGCCAGGGCTGGGAGTGGGACGGAGGCTCTGGGCTTTCCTCTGTGCTGACATTGCTGCAGGGAGGCTGAATAAACCCAAAAACTCTCCTAAGGATGTAGGGGCCCTGTGGACCTGCTTTGGGGGGTAAAAATTCCTAATTCTCAGCCTGCAGAAGGCTGGGGAAGGAGGTGAACAGTGAGACTGGGTGTGTGCAGAGGACGAGATGATCTTTGATTTCTGCATGTTCTATTAAACTTGAGAAAGTTCATGATCAGAAAGGGAGGGTTTGAAGTGTCTGTCCCTTTATAGAACCCAGCCATGGGCTGAGTCCCTTTTTCTCTGCTCCTGGGAATCTTTAATCCACAGGAAGGGAGACTCCCCTCCCTGAGCCCAGCCTGGAGCTGCCCTGCTGCAGAACCAGCTTTGGGTTTGCTGGGGCTGAGGGAAACACTGAAATATTCAGTTCCCCAAATCAGAATACCAGGAATGATTATCAGCTGCTCCTCCTTCCCAGCCAAGCTCTGAAGGAAAACTCTCAGGACTGGCAGAGGTGGGAGATGCTCTCCAGCCTGGCTAAGCTCAGGAATTGCCCACCTGGGAGATGAGGTGGGTCACTCAGCTTTTGGGGTCTCTGGGCTGAGAAGGGACACTGACACCACAATCACTTCCCTTGGATTACAAAAAACCCAAACAAATACAGTCTAATATGGCAGCACTAAAAAATAACTCCTGCTCTGCCAGAAAAGTGAGAGCAAAGGGCTTTTTATCCTTTTTTTTTTTGGCTTATTCAGTGGATCTGCTCATCTGATTTATTCCAAGTGACCCGAAACAGATTTTATAACACAGTTCTGGATTTTCTACTCTATTACCTGTTGCTGTAGCAACTTTCCAAGAAAAGATATTGAGTAAGGGAATAGGTTGCTGGTATTATGCCTTAAAAGCATGAGAAAAAGTTCAATCTCCAAAGTCTGGCTCCTTCCTCTTGAGATTTCATCCAACTCCCACTGAAGTCAATTAAAATTAAGGTTTTCTACAGAGTTTAGTGGAGCTGAATTAGGCTCTAGGCAAGGATGGCCTGCAGATGGGTGATGATGAACCTGCAGTTAGGAGAGGGGGAGTGTTTATATCCCTCATACTGGGGGAAAGAGGGATTAAAATATGACTAAGAGAGGCCTGTGCTTGTTCCCAGCTAATGGGAAAATTCATCCATGGTCCCTGAAGCAATGGTGGGGAGCAGACAGGGAGAAACTTCAGAAAATGAAGTCAGCTGGAGCCCCCTGAGAACAGAAATCAGGACAGAAAAGGTCTGGTTCTCTTTTAGTGATTAATTAATTCACAGATTGACCTCCTGAAGAATGTCTGTGTAGCACAAAGTTGGCTTTAATAGAGTTTTATTTTATTCTGTCATATTTCTGAGAAGAATTCTGTCTTTATTCTGCATCACCTGCTCCCATGGCTGGAGTCCAGGGTTTGGTTCCATGCCATAAAATGTTTTAAAGATCCTTCCTGGGAATCCTTTTGGAGTCTTGGCAGGTACAGGGATGCCCTTAAAGGGGGTCAGGGCTTTCTTCAGCTCTGTAATTGCCACCACCAGAACTTTGGCAGAGAAATTCCAAACCTCTTTTCCCTATTACTGGTTCTTAAAATGATTTCCAGATTATTTTGGATACACTGTCCTGGCATGGAAATCTGGGCATCCAAATGTCAGCTTCAAGCACTCAGAGAGGTTTTATTGCCCAGATATTTTTTAGTTTTATTAGTGCAGGTCTGAGTAAGGAGGAAGGCAAGAATTCCAGCTGGCAGGAAAAGCACACTGGGGTACCAGCCCTCAGTGTTTTGGGAAATCTGGGGAGAGGGCAGGTCCAAGTATTTCTTCCACAGAAATGTGGACAACATTTAATTGAACGTAGATTAAAATACTTACCTTGCAAATCTTCAGCATTTTCTGTAGAGTCCCCATCTTGCAGCTTAGAGACCTTGAAAAAAATGAGTTGAAATCAGGATTTTGCACACTTTAGTCTGCTTGCCCAGACAGTCTGCAGTCAGCAAAACCTGTGCCTGAGACAGGGAAACAACAGTCTGTGTATCTCTGCAAGACACATCTCGTCATGGCTGCATCCCTCATTTCTGATCCTTCTGTAGGAAAACCCCTCCATCCCCAGATTTTCTGCAGGAAATAGATGCTTTAAGGCACCTCAAAGTCTATAGGCAGGTGAATGTGGGGCTTTAATCTTGTGGGTGAGCACATGGACCTTGTGTGGCACTGAGAATTAATTGCTGCATGTCCCAGGTTTACTGCAGAGCACGGGGAAGTTTCGCATTATCTGCAGTAAAACGGAGCCTGTTGCAGGATTTAGCCAAGTATAGAAAGTGTCATTGATTGCTCCCTGGAGATGCATCATTTCTAATGAGAGTCCTAAAATGCTGGAAGCTGATAACATAAAACTCCACAAAACTACTGGAGTTTGCAGACTTATTACCATACTGCTCCCAAGCTGGAGCTGAGGGGGGAAAGCAACGTAAATAATCTTTTTGGAATGGGGTTGTTGATGGGGGAAATGTGTAAAAATGAAGCTGTTGGCAGAACACTGTTAGCTTATGAATTATGCATTTAATTAAGAGGAGCTAAACTGGTAGATTTGGAAAGTTCTGATTTACTGTGGCTTGTAAAAGACAGGGTTTGAGTCCTGCTCCTGCTGTTGGGTGTGGAGCAGCTGCAGAGAGGGGCTGTGGGTGACCCCACACTGGGGGATCAGCTCTGAACCTGCTCCTCAGTGACCAAGGCTTGGCCCAAAAGTCTTTCCCAAAACCAGGGAATGGTAAACTCACAGGGATATCTGCTTTTCCAGGGTGGGCTGATCAAATTAATCAGTTTTGAGTTGCATGGTCTTCCAGATCTACATTATGAAGATTTGCATTGTGAGAAAAGGGGGCAGAAAAGGGGCAGGAAGTGAGAATGGGGCAAGAAATATGGAAGATAAGGAGAAGTTCATTATCAAATGTGCAATAGGATCAAATTTTAGGTTGTCTCCGAAATACTTTTGTGCAGCCCAGCTCATCCCTCCATGAAAATCCAGTGATCAAGCTGTATGTGACCAGTTTAATTTTCCCATATTGAGAGTGAAGAAAGCATCTGTAGCACCCAGCAGCAATTTGCCCTCTGGATTTTCAGAGGGAAAGTGCCAGGAACAGAAATGATTTTTACTAAAGCAGCTTTCCCACACCATTGCAGCGCTGCCATTGCTGCCCAGGAGCAGGCTAAGCAGGAAAATGAGAAGTAGTAGGGGACAGAAACTGCTGGGACCTCCTGAAGTGGCTTGAAATGAGTTGAAAACTTGAGCAATGCTTGTCCTGTGTTAATTTGTGCCTCCCCAGTGGTTTTCTCTGCAGTGGTTTGGTTTTCCCTCGTTGTTCCCTCTGGGGAGTGAGTGTTGCTGCAGAGGTGGACACAACATGTGAATAGACACACTACATTTCACAAGGCTAAAATCTGTTTATTACAGCAGCTAGCTGTCTTTATACCCTCTATACACCTCATTCACTGGGTACAGTAAATCAACATAACATTCATTGGTGCTAAGAGCATCTCCACCCCTGTTTTTCCCAAAAATACTTTTCCCAGCTGCAGGTTTTCTTTCCTGCTTATCTCCTTTTACTCTTCTTGGTCTCCAGGCCAACACCTTGATAAGATTCCTTTCAGAAATAACCCTGTGTGGCCCACAACCAGCTGTGAGCCCTCTCCACAAGCAGATTCCTCTGGGAGGGATGCTGATGCCTTTCTGGTGTTTTCCAGGCTTGTCCTACACGTGGATCTTCAACAACAGCACCTTGGATGTCCGGGAGGACAGGCGGCGCTTCGTCTCCCAGGCTACAGGAAACCTGTACCTGGCCAAGGTGGAGCCCTGGGACGTTGGGAATTACACCTGTGCTGTGAGCAACGCCCAGGCACGGCGCCAGGTCCGGGGGCCTCCCACTGCCCTCACCCTGCGAGGGGATGGTGAGTGCAGGCAGGGCTGGGCTGCCCCAAAACACCCGGCTGCTCCTGCTCCAGAGCTTGGGAATTCACCCCAGCGAGGGAGAACTCCCCCAGTGAAGGTTGTGCAGCACAGGGATGATGCTTTTTGGGGATGCCTAAAAACAGACAGAATTAAGGGAGTAAAAAGCTGTTCTATTTATCGAAGAAACTTCAGGTACATTTTGGGTAGACCCAAAATGGATCATGTGTTTTCACACTTTGATAAGTTTGCTCCAATTGCATATTTGGGGTTAATCTCCCAATTACAGCTGCAGGTAATGAAGTAATTTACCCCAAGTTTGCTCCCCCAACTCACTTTTGTTTCCATCCCTGGGGCCTGAGGCAGTGAGGTGTCCTTGATTCCCAGCCTGGAGAGGAATTGTTGTGTCTGCCCAAAATGGGAGAGCAGCAGCCAGCACTGGATATGGAGTTTGGAGTTATACACTAAAGAACTGCAGGATTACAAATACATGGAAAATAGAAAAGCTGAAACCCTAAGGCATCAGTGACGTTTGAGCTGTCAGGGACTGGGGTGAGGAGAAGAGCATGCAAAGAAAGTTCTCAATGTCACTGAACAACAAGAGAATGTGGCATGTTAATATTTCCCACCTCGTGCCCGTGTTGAGGTTTAAATCCAACAAATCTTTCTAAATTTGTCATCTAAGTATAGCTCAAATATCAAATCCAGAGAGCTGCTTCCAATCGAGCTGCCGAGGTGAGAAACTCCCCTGCACATGTACAAACACCTTCCTGGCAATATTTGTAATTAAATGTTCGTGGAGAAAAGTACAGACCTGGAAATCTGTACACAAAGTTTGTTTTGTGAGTTTGCCCACCTAAATTTCAATATCCTCGTGCTGTTTGCAAAGCAGTGGTGACAATCAGTGACAAAAGTGTGTGCAGGGTTGGATGTGGAGGATAAACAGAAGTCAGGTGTGCATTATGGAATAATGCTGTCACTGCGAGGCTGTGCTGCTCAATAGCATCAGCACAGATCTCACAAAGCAAAGCTGCACTTCCTCAGCTCCAGAGTTCATAATTTGGCACCAACTCTAATTGCAAATGCTTAAGATCTTTTCTGATTCCTTTTTTTCCTTTTCATCACTCTATTCCTTTTCTCAGACTCCTTCTATCAGTGTCTTTATCTTCTCCCATTCACTCTGGTGGCCTCTGGATTGCCTCCAGCACTGGCAGCCTCTGAGGCAACAGTGGAAGCTGCATGTGCAATATTATCCAGATGCCTGCTAAATATAAAACAAGAATTGGTTCATTTTCTGTGTGGGATCTGGGCAAATCAGGAAAATACCTGATTTATGTTCATCCCTATGGCTGGAATGAGTTTCGCTGTCAGACACATGAAAGATGTTTAAGAAGTTCAGCTAAAAGCTGAGTTTCCTAAATCCATCCCAAACCTGCTGCAAAATTAAATGCCCTAAATTAATACTGGATTATCTGTGATTTATCAGCTGTTCAGCCAGATTTTCAAATATGATAATTCCATCTAATTACATCAGCCTTCCTCAAGTCTGCAATTCACATTTGGATGTTTTAAAGAATTTTGCAAGTAGTTTGGACATGAGAATTTCTAATTTTCTTGCACATAGGAGCAACACATTGTCCTGAGAGTGCCTAATGGAAGAAGTGTTGCTTGATAAGAGGTGTGAACCCAAAATTATCTCAATGCAGAGCAGACTTGGAATGTAAAACTTGTATAAAGTCACGCTCTTCAACTCCTAAATGCAGGGAATGGAGAGATTTCACAGAATTTTCATACAGGGTTGAACTCCACCCAGGAGGTCAAACCTGCTCCATCATGTGCTGCTCACAGGGTGGAACAGGAGGCCTTGCAATGATTCCTGCCACCCTTCCTTCCACCCTGAAGCTGTGCTGGAGGAGGTCTGGGGCTCAGCTGGACTGAGCTGTTCTGGTGTTCCACAGGTGTGATGGGGGAGTATGAGCCAAAGATTGAGGTGCGCTTTCCAGAAACAACCCACGCAGCGAAGGGCTCCTCTGTCAGACTGGAATGCTTTGCCCTGGGAAAGTAAGAGCTTTGTTTTTGTTGAATGTGGGGGTTTAACACTGCTCCTTTCAGTGTAAGAATAATAATTCCTGTTAGAGTTATTCTGGTCAGAACAGGATTTGTGAATCTTATGGCTCTTTTGACCTTGCTGTGATTGTTTGTGTGCCATGTGTTCCCAAGGAAATGAGACAGAAACTGTGCTATAACTGAAGCTCACTTGGGTACAGCTCAAAGCAGGGGGAGGGAATGTGGGAAGAGGAGGGAGAACTGGAACAAAGATTTTCTTTCTCGAGAGTAGTTTTGACTCTGAGATGGGACCTGACTCCAGGTGACAGCGCTCAGTGTAACTGCACACTCACACCTGACAGAAATCACAATAGGAATGGGTTTTTTTGCTTGTGTGACATCACAGAATCACAGATTGGGTTGGGTTGGAAGAGATCTTAAAGCTCACCCAGTTCATCAAGTTTCAACCCCCTGCCATGGCAGGGACACCTCCCACTGTCCCAGGTGCTCCAACCCCAATGTCCAGCCTGGCCTTGGGCACTGCCAGGGATCCAGGGGCAGCCACAGCTGCTCTGGGAACCTGTGCCAGCCCTGCCCACCCTCACAGGGAGGAATTTCTTTCCAAAATCCCATCTAAACCCACTCTGTGTCACTTTGAAGCCATTCCCTGTGTCCTGTCCCTCCATCCCTTGCCAATTGTCTCTTTCCATCTTTCCTGTATCCCTTTCAAGGTCACTCTGAGCTCACCCCAAATCTTCTCCTGTGCAGGTGAACACTCCCAGCTGTGCCAGCCTTTCCTCCCAGCAGAGCTGCTCCATCCTCTGCTCATCCTGGAGTCTCCCCTGGGCTCTCATTGCTAAGATCCAAACACAGGGAGTCAGGTTATGTTTGAAGAGCAATGTGGGATGGATCTCCCCCTGTCTCCAAGGCAATGCTGAGGAGCCCTGGGAAGATCCAGCAGCATCCCTTCCTTTAAAAATCCATTTTCCTGCGTTTTTCTGTGTTTTCCTGCACTGCTGTGCCTGTCCCCAGCTGCAGTGGTGGCTCAGGCAGCTGCTCTGCATTCAGGGAGCAGCTGAGGGACTGAATCACTGTAACCAGCCCACAAAACCCAGTCCTCCCAATGAGCATCATTTTCTCTGGAAAAGCCCAAATAACCCTTAGATTGTTGACCTCTATTTAGTTGAAGTTCACTTTGACAATCCATTTTAAGGCTGTAAGCTTTTAAAGTGTTTAGAGCTTTCCCAGAGGTTAAAAGCCTGACTTGCAGACAGCACAAATTAATCAAATGTTCCTCTGGAACCTATGCTGGCAAGTAGAAAAATAAAGCAAATAAAAAGTTAATAAGATTGAAATGGCCTTGCCTTTCAGATGAGATTTCTACACAAACTAATACTAGAGCTAATTTTTATTAAAGGTATATGCACTTTTTTGGCACAAAAGCAGTACCAGACTTTAGAAGTCTTGGTAAAGCTGATTTTCTTTCCCAAATACTGTCAAGCTACTTCTCTTTAAATACCTCCTTAATTGTGTGCTAGTTCGTGCAGGCTTTACATTTCAAGTTGTCATTTCTTATTCCATCTGTTGCATGGAAAGCATGGAACAATGATAGAGAAAAATCAGGAAATTAGATGTACAAAGCACTGACATCTTAGTGAAGGGGTAAAGATGGGTCATGTAGATGTGATGAACAGATTTTGCCATTTTAAGAACATTTTAAGGAATAAAGAAAGGACTGAAAGCACGTGTGGATAATGATATCCCCCAGGGAGACTCTTCTTTGTAGTGCTCAGGAATGCCTGAGAGGGTTAATGCAGCTTTAATGTAAATTTTCTACTTCATGTGCAGGCCTGCAGCTGAAATCAGTGCTGCCAGACTTCCCTGGAGTTATCCTGCCTAAATACCAGGGATCCACGGGCCAAAATCCATTTTCCACAAACTGTCTGGTATCACTGCTGATGTGCACCCTGTGTTGGAGGTGATGCTTGGGAGCACAGGCTCTTGCAGGCTGCTACTGGAGAATTTCTCAGAATGTCTCCTCTTAAATTTTATTTTCACAAGTTCAATGTCTCGTACAGAACTGCACAGGTTTCAGTCTGTGATTTTTTTTATTTTTATTTCCCTAAACAGAGCTTTAAACCATCTTTTCACCAACATCAGTGGAAAAACTTTATATCAGAGCTGGCACTTAGATGTGAATAAAGCAAGCCAAACAGATTGCAGGTGAAACACTGTTAACTTATTAGACAAGGCCAGATTTCTGGAGGTATGCAGGTGATTAGTGGCATTGTGAAAAGCTGGAATTTCCTGCCTCCAACTGTTTACAATTGCAGGCAGAACCATCTAAATGCAGCAGCGTGGCTGCCTGCACCTTCAGATTCCCAAATTCCACTAAAACCCTGGCCCCTGCTATTGTCTGTTTATGTTAAAATCAATTCAGCCCAGCATTTGTTGAGCTGTACCTCTGATCTGCCACAAGCACTGGTGGTTATTATCTCGCTCGGATTTCAGAACTGCTTTCCCATTATCCATAATTTTCTATATTCACACTGTTAGGCCGCTGGTACCTGGGCACTGTGAATAACAGAAATCTCTCATGCTGGAGGCAGATCATAGGCAACCTGCTGGGGTTTTGGTCTGCAAAAGTCTTAAATGAAAGTAGTTTTGTGGTATTTAGAGAAATAGCATCTCTTTTTCTGTGTGGAACAGCAAATCACACCAATTGGGCCTCACTCAATCACAGTTCAAACAGCTACTCGTGGCTGAGTTTAAAACTCAGTTTAAAATGTCTTAAAGACACCTTTTTTTTACATGGGGGAGCTCAAAGTCACCCAAAATGTGCTCCTGTGGGACACCCTGGGGTAGGCAGATTCCACACAGATCTGTTGCAAAGCTCTTTTTGCATGCCACATTAAAATATCACTAATGATTTTTACAAATCATCTACCAGCCCCAGAAATTCTTCTTGCTTTAAGGAAAATAAGGAATTAAATAAGAATTTCTGCCTGGAAAGAGGGCTTGGAGGGATGGATCCCAACTGGACAAAGGATCTCGAGCCAGTCTTGGACTTTAAACCTTATTTTATAGAGCGGACACCACAAGTGGAAGGTTTTGAAAAGCAAATTTGTGCTAAATGTGATGGAAATATAAGGTAAAGTGCAGCTCTCTGATGAATATAAACAGGCAAAAACCTGCACCTTCTACTCAATCCTTTGAAAGAGGGAAAACTGAAATATGAAATAGTGGCTCCACTATTTCAAATCCTGCAGCTTGTGGCAGTTTAATAGAAGAGATGAGACTTTGTGTTCTGCACCAATATTCATTATGATGACAGTATTTAATATTATGCCAGGATTAAAAGTCCTGGTTTGGATCAAGCTCTATTAATCTTGCCATATATCCAAATTATTGTTCCCTGTCTTTCAGGGGATTGAGCACCATGGAAAGAATTATGTTCAGTTGAGTTACACTGTGCTGCTTTCTGTAGATTTCTCTCAAAATAACTTTTTTTTTCCTTTTTCTGTTGCACAAATAAGAATAATCCCTGGAATGAAAACAAGCAAAGTAGTTTCCATGTCTGCTGCACATATTTATTAAACTCTGTGGTTTACATTTTTCCTCATTCCCTTCTCAAAGAAAGGGAAATAATCAGTTCACAATCCCTGCAGATGGGCTGTTGCCAGCTGAGGTTGTAAAAAGCATATGTGAATAACATAAAACAGGATTTCTTTCACCCCAGAATATTCATTTTTCATGGGAAGATCCCACCTATTCCTCTAAATGTATTCATGGAAGGGTTTTTTCTAGCAGCTCTTGGAATAAGTAGATAATCCCACAGCTCCAAAATAACCATTTTTACTACATTTACATAAAAATCCCAGGCTTCACCTCTGCTACATTCTCAAGTTGTTTATGGAGGAGGCTTTAAAAGGGTCAGTTACAGAAATCCCAGATATGGGGATGACTCTTGGCACCACAGGTGAAGTTTCCAGCCCCCATCCCTGAGCAGAGCAAGGACTTGTCCTTTCAGGGATGGGCAGATCTCCTCTCCCACAGTCCAGGCTGTGCCTCCAGGAGAGTGAGACTCAACACCTTGCAGAAAACTGCTGCTTTCAGGTAATCCATCAGGAGGATCCAAAATTAAATGCTTTAATTATGGTGCTGCTCAGATCCTAATTCTTCCTGGTGTCAGCAGCATGCAGCTTTCAAAGCTCAGCCCGGGCTCATTTGTCTGACGAGCCACGGGCTTCATTATCCCAAATTCAGATTGGATTCCCCTGGGAAGGGCCCCCAGATGCACAGGACAAAAGATGAGGCACGGTCCCAATGCATCATCTTTGCTGGAAAAGGTGAATTCTCCCTCGTGGTGTGGCTTCTAATTCTGCAGACAAATTAATTTCGTGCTCGCTGTGACAAGAACTTGTCACCGACTACAAAATATTTTCCATCCCCTTTTCTTTCCCAGTTAGTAACTTATGGTTTTGTGATTCTGCTGCCTGTATGGTGGAATATAAATTAAATTAGTGCTCCTGGATGCTCTGAAAGTTTCAAATAAACTGCAGATTTATGTACTAAGGCACTCTCATATTTATGCACTGTTTTCTTATTTACTCAGGAGAAAGCCAGACTTTGTCCATGAAGTGTAATAAATTTGGGAAGTCCACTCATTGCTTCTTTATGTATTCCAAAACTTTTTAGGCCCAAGCAGTTATTGTTTTTAATCTGGTTATTGGAAAGGACTGAGTGACAGGGGGACCCATGGAGGGCTGGGCCACCCCAAACCTGCATGGGCAGGCATATTCCAAGGAATAGGAACATGCCAAAATTTTTGTGTTTATTGCACTAGGATCTATACACAGTTACCTACATCTGAAGGAAAGATTCACTCCTTAAAACATCAACTTCTAAATAGATGATTTGTTCCAAAACTCAATTTAATCAAATCTGGTTTTATTTTATTTTTTAACGTTGAAAGGTTTCACATGGCCTGAGTAAGAGCTGCTATTAAGAGATTTGGTTGTAAAGATGGAAACTAGCAGCAGAAAAAAGTGAAACCAGCCAAAAAAAACCTGTTTTCTGGAAAATACAGTGACTGGAGATGCTGGGAATTCTGTGGCAATGAGGTATCAAGGAAGAAATGCAGATATTCCCTAGGAAGGTCCATCCCATGAACTGGCTGAGTTATTGATCCTCCAGATTCTGCTCCTGTACCTGCAGCTCAGATGGAGCTGCTGTCCTGACCCAGGAATTCCTTCTCCTGATAAAATCCAGGCTCCTGGCAGGAGAACAAAGGGCTGTTAACTCTTTATTGCCTTTAACCACAGCAAAGCAGACAACTCTGAATTTCTCTGTCCTCCTGCTCAGCTGACACCAGGAGTGAGTTTCAAACTCCCTCATGTTTGGCCAAAAATGAGCCAAACTTGCCTTGAAACATCCCCAAGGATGTGATTACAAGAGAAGAATGAGAAGAGGGGAGAACCTTCTGCTCAAATCTTGGCCAGGCTGACAGGAGGAGCCCTTTCCCACCGAGCACTGCCCTGGCCTTAGTGCCAGCACAGAATTCCCCTGTCCATGAGCAGCCAGTGCTGAGAGAAAACAAATGGCTGAGAAAATAGGAAATGTGGAGATGAAGCTCTTCCAGGTGGCAGAATGCATCTAATTATTGTTTCCTTCTCCCATATGGCCATTGGTTCCCTTTAATCTTTTTGTTATTAAATAAAAAAAATTAAATCCAGAAGAGATGCCTTTAAAGCAAGCAGTTAAATGCTCCTGGCATTCTGCAGGCTGCTGCTGCACAGTTGCTGCTCAGCCAGTGTTGAATATGCAGGAGGATTTGAGGAGCCAGCCCTGCTCTCTTTCCTGTGGATCCATCCCAGACCAGGCTGGGAATCTCCCCTGGCTGTTTTCCTGCCTGGAGCACAGCAGTCGAGAGCCAGACTTGGTCTGCACTAGAGCTGTGCTCCTTTTAAACAGCTGGAAGTACCTTGCTTTGTAATAACTGAATAAATAACTGAATAAACAACTGAATAAATAATGGAATAAACATCTGAATAAACAACTGAAACTAACTTGCTGTGCAGAAATCCTGCAGGAATGCTGGCGTGCAGGATTAGTCTGGAGGAAAGAATTTGGGAGCCTCGTTGCTGTCTCCAAACACCTGAAGGGAGCTTGAGCCAGGTGGGGATGGGATATTCTGACATGGAAATGGCCTCAAGCAGACCAGGAGGGGTTTGAATTGGATTTTAAGAGCAATTGGTTCATTGAAAAAGCAGAGAAATGTTGGGAAGGGCTGCCCAGGGAAGTGGT
Organism: Toxostoma redivivum; assembly: GCA_013397375.1. Classification (NCBI taxonomy): domain Eukaryota; kingdom Metazoa; phylum Chordata; class Aves; order Passeriformes; family Mimidae; genus Toxostoma; species Toxostoma redivivum. Next base: position 583,226 of record VXBI01010429.1, read on the forward strand.
GGAGCCCTGGAAGGCTTCAAGCCACCGGTGGATGTGGCACCTCCTGCTGTGGTTTGGTGAAAGTTGGACTTGGTGATCTTGGAGCTCTTTTCCAGCCTGAATGATCCTGAGATTCTGTGCCAAGGTCTCTGGAGGGGACAGCACCTTTTAACACTCAGGAAATACAAACCCTTATAAATTCCTTAGGAAGGAATGGGGTTAAACAACATCTAAAATGGCTTTTGGTCTGTTGGAAAGGGCAGTTAATAAAGGTGGTGATGACAGTGGCTGCTGTCCAGAATAATCTGGAATTTTTTACAACTTTAACCAAAACTAGAATAAAATCTGTTTTGCATTGCAGCCCTTTCACAATATGTGACATGCCCCCATCTGTAGGAAATTGTTCTGAGAACTCACATTTCTCCCAAATCCTGGCTCTTCTCTCTTAGATGGACTTGATAACATCACAGACACATGGACTCAAAATGCAGAAATCAGGCCCAAACTGCCTGAATTATTAAGAAATTAATCCATTCTGTATTTGTGACTTGATTTCTTTGTTCAATAAACAAGGACATGAACTTAAATAATTTAAGGTGTGAGCAGTTACAGTCTGTGCTAAAAAGGAATAAATCCTTCCTAAATCAGCACTGCAGGCAGAGACCTTGGAGACTGGAAACAAGGACTTGTAATTTCCATGAAAGTTGTGTTTTCAGTTGCTGTGGATGTTATTTCCAGTGGAAAAGAAGTCAGCACTTAGCCAAAGCCTCTGTAAAAATCTCCAAACTGAATTTGTTTGAAAAAGCAACTTACTTCAGTTTGCAGAAACAACAAACAACTGTGAAATCCATGACTATTAATGTTTCAAAGTGTTTTGGTGACACAATAGATCATGGAAGTGAGGCTCCTATGGTTTGTGATATTACCAGAAATCCAAGATGTATTTATAGCTGCCTCCACACTTCACTGTTTTGTGTTTTATGGGACACATTGATCCAAATAGAAATGAAAATTATAGAAAGCTTCAAAAACATGAAAAAAGAAATATTCTTTTTTTGTCCCTATCTCCTTCCAGACTCAATGTTTTGTTCTTTCCTCACTCATTTCTCTGTCTGCTCTCTTCTACCTTGGCTCCTGTTTTTTTTATATTTAGATTTATTGGTATTTTTAGATCTTTTGAAATCTTGGCCAATATTTCCTATTTTGGGGTATGAAAATATCTTTAGTGCTACAGGGAATTTGTTTGCTGGGAGAAGCAGTCAGTAATTCAGTACTTCTGTGGTGTTCATGTGGCCTTGCAAAGTCATTGCTGCAGTGTCACAGGGTTTCAAAAGAGGTTTGAGCCCCAAGCAGGAGTTACTAAGGGGAAAACACAAATTGGTCTAAGGAAAAATCATAGAATTAACTGAGGATTTCATCCCACTTTGGACCTAAGTAAATTGGACATGCTATAAAATCTCAGTCTTATATGAACTTCTGCAAGTCATGCTTAGAAATTATTTATTTTTTAAAAATATTGCTACTCTGAAGAAAGTATTTTCCATTCTTTTTCCTCTACTGTAACCAATGCTGTCTCTTTTCCCCCAATAAATACAATTCTTCAGTCCTGTCCCAAGTATTAGCTGGAAGAGGTCTGATGGAAACCCCTTGGCAAAGAAAATCCAGCACAACAGGACCAGAGGAGTTCTTGAAATCCCCAGCGTTGATCAGGAAGATGAAGGTTCCTACGAGTGCATTGCAGGAAACACTCGAGGAATAAACATTGCAAGAGGTCAATTATTCGTCTATGGTAAGCAGATTAATTGAATTTTGATTTTTAATGAAGAGCAGGATGGTGTTCAGCTGTTATTTTGCAGGTGAAGTCTCTCAGCCCCTTCCTGGAGGTGGAAAGTTCAGGTCAGATTAAAAACTGATTGAAGTGACCTTCACTGAGTTACAGCCTCAGCAAATAAAGATATTTTACATCAGAGCTGGCATTGGGAATGTGGGAAGTTGGAAATGTTAAGGAAAGGCAGAGGAATCTCTGTAGCTGTGTGGGAAGCACTGAAGGCAGGGAGGGGTCCAGTGAAGGTGATTCCCATAAAACAGATTAAAAAAAAAAAAAAGCAGGAGGAGCTCATCTCATTCCTCTCTGTCCTTCCAGCTTGGCTAAAAGGGGAGAATAATCTGGGAATGTTCTCCTTTTCCTCATCCCTTCCCTGCAGTCCCAGGCACAGGATGGTCCCTCAGAGCCAGGGTAAATTATGGCTCCTTAGTGGAATTGTTAACACCCAGGGAAAGCAACACATTTTGACAGGAATAAGAGGAGAGATCTTTTCTTTATCTCGTAAATCTTTCAAAGGAGAAAGCAAAAAAAATGAAACATAACAGTGAGGAGAAAAAAAATCACAGCAAGCAAGACTGAGCCTCCAGTTAACATCTGTTGAGAAGACTCTGGCAAGTATTTTCCTTTTTTTTAAAGTAAATCTCTTCTAATGAAGAGATGCAGTCTTTGCTGATAAGCTACCAGGCTCCTGCAGCCATGGCTAATATCAAGATATATGCCAGGAATAGAACAGTCTGCTGCTGGTTTAAATATTTCATTATTTCCTTGCTTTCAGGTGGTAGTTTTTGCTCTCATTGCTCACTTTTTATTTTTTTTTTTCCCACCACGTCAATCAAGCAGTTCCATTAAAATTAAGTTCAGTAGATTACCTGGCTGTGATTGATAACAGCACAGGCAATTATAAAATTATGATCAGTTAATTCAATCTAAAACAATGTGCTTATTAACTGTGCTTTGTACATTAATTAATAGCTGTTCATAGAGCAATGTATAAACAGCACTCACAAAGCCTTGGCATGAGGTTTTTTTGTCACATTAGGAGCGTGCTGATGAATTATCTCTGTAATTGATTTCCTCTTGCTCCTTTTCTCTTCTCTGGGGATTTTCTTCTGGAGGAAGGTTGTCTCCAAAAAAAAACAGGGATTCATTCCTGGACACTGCTTTGTGTGTGATCCCTCCAGCCCATGGGGCAGGCTCTGAGAGCAGGAAAAATTAAATTAAATTAGAAATGCTTTTAAGCAGGGTGAATTCTGTCCTTATAGGAGCTTTGAGCACCTAAAGGGGCTCAAAAGAGATTTTGGGTAAGGGGTGGAGGGACAGGACACAGGAAATGGGTGGGATTTGGGGGGAAATTGTTCCCTATGAAGGTGGGGAGGCCCTGGGATGGAATTCCCAGAGCAGCTGTGGCTGTCCCTGGATCCCTGGAGTGTCCCAGGCCGGGCTGGACATTGGGGCTGGAGCACTGGGACAGTGGGAGTGTCCTTGCCATGGGATGAGGTGGGATTTCTTCTCCCTCTAAATGTCCTTTCCCAAGGGAATTCCTGCTCAGCTCAGTTGTTTACAGAGCTCCTGGGTGATTCCTGCAAATTCTGCTTTTCCACCTCAGTGAATCTCTTCAGAGGAAGACTTTGCAGAAATTTGGTTTCTTGCTGCTTTCCTGAATTTCAGGCTTCTAAAAATCACCATTTCTTCACATTCTGGCCACAAAAAAATGGATGAAATCTCAACCAAACTGCCTACCCATGAACCACTTGATTTTGAACATTTTCCCAAGCTTGCCCCAAAGTTTCAAGCCAGGGAATTGTACAGAATTCACTTGCAGTACAATAAAAATGTGTTGAACAGATATTAATTAGCCCTGCTCAGTTCATTAATTAATGGCAGCATACCTCAAGCAAAATCACTTTTCTTCTGCTTAAAATGCTTTGCATATTCTTTTCAGCACCCCCTGAATGGGATAAAAAAATCCAAAATGCCTTTCTGTCTCTCTATGACAGTTTATTTTGGGAATGTAAGGCAAGAGGAAAACCAAGCCCTTCCTACAGCTGGTTAAAAAATGGCCAGCCCCTCATGTCAGAGGTAAGATTCCTCTCTCCTTTGATTTCTTCCTTATGTTTTTGTTGATTTTTTTTCATTATTTAGTCATTTTAATAACTTCACAATATATTAATTAAGTGTCAAAAATAGGTAAAGATTAATATATCAAAATCATTATAATAGCATGAACTCTTTGCAAGACAGCCTCAATTTTTGGACTTCATGCTTATTGGAAATGTGTGAAATTGGAGTTTAGAGAGAGAGAATAACAGCAATTTCTTCATGGGAATTAACTAATTGCTGCAAGATATGGCTGTAGGTATAGAAGGGCTTAAAAATATGAATTATAATTGGTGAAAGAAACACTAAATACCTTTTTTTTTTTATTTAATGGGGCATCCATCCAGCATCTCTGGGGCACACAGAGGCTCATCTGCCAGGCACTTTCACTTGGATAGAAAAAAAATAATTCTGTGATTAATTCCTGCCTAGCAAGAGCACATACAGGAGAATTTCCAAAACATATGGGCTAAATTAGCACCTGCTGGGCTGCAGAACCAGCATTTATTTGATTTAGTTGTACTTATTTAAAGTACTTGGAGTGGGCTCCAATCTTCCATATAATTTTCTGCTGGATCAGTCCTAAACAGACCCAACCTGCATCTGGGGAAAATAGCCAGAATTTCCCAGGACTGCAATTTTTCTGAACCTGCTCATTGTAGTCATTGTCACCTTTTTCTGAGCAAGATTATCTTGTTCTTCTCTCTTGGAAGGCAGCAATATTTAGAGTGTGTCACTCTTGGATTGCAGCGTTTCAATAAAGAGGAATGAAACACTTGACAGACACATTTTCCACCAGCATTTTCACAGTACTTACAGTGTGCTGTAAATGCAATTCTTCAGGCAACAAAGTGCTGGATTTTATTGCTCAATGGACAGAATGGACACTTTGGAGGGGAAAGTACAAGGGAGATGTAATAAAATATTCAGTTTGTCGCAGCGCCCTGCGTGTCGGGGTTCTCGCAGGAAGAATAACATCCAGATTTTTTCACCCTGGGGCTGATTCTGATTGTCTCCTCTTTGTCAAACCTCTCTGCCTGACCACCTGGCTGGCCATGCCAGCATTCTCCCTGCTCCTGTACACCGTGTGCTTTATTTTTCCCTTTGAGTGCACAGCTCAAAAGGGCCGGCAGAGAACGGTGGGGAATTTGGGATAAGGATGGAACACCAGCCTTGCTTCAGAGAGGGGTTTTGTATTCAAAGGGTGTTTGTAAAAATAGAATGCATTGAGAGGATAGCAAACAGCCTGGAGGTAAAACTAAGTATGCAAAAGATATCTGTAGTGAGAGCCTTGAAAAAAATGATCAGTGGCTAAGTAATGTAATGTTGTTAATTAGTTTGCCACACACCAGCCTTGCAGCCCCAGGCTGTGCTCTCATCACATTTCCAAGCTAAACAAGCTTGGGCTGGGTCAGTTCGTGGTTGGGAGACCTCCAAGGAAAAGTTGGGGTGTTGGAAAACATGCCCAGGATGTGTGTGCTGACCCCAGAACCCCCTGAGCCCTGGGCTGGAAAGGGGGGATTGTGCCCTGTCAGGTGAGAGCCCACCTGCAGAGCTGCCCCAGCCCTGCCCCAGCACAGCAGGGACCTGGAGCTGCTGCAGAGAGCCCAGAGGAGGCTCCAGGATGAGCAGAGGATGGAGCAGCTCTGCTGGGAGGAAAGGCTGGCACAGCTGGGAGTGTTCACCTGCACAGGAGAAGATTTGGGGTGAGCTCAGAGTGATCTTGAAAGGGACACAGGAAAGATGGAAAGAGACAATTGGCAAGGGATGGAGGGACAGGGAATGGCTTCAAAGTGACACAGAGTGAGTTTAGATGGGATTTTGGAAAGAAATTCCTCCCTGTGAGGGTGGGCAGGGCTGGCACAGGTTCCCAGAGCAGCTGTGGCTGCCCCTGGATCCCTGGCAGTGCCCAAGGCCAGGCTGGACATTGGGATTCGGGACAGTGGGAGGTGTCCCTGCATGGCAGGGAGTGGGAGAGGATGAGGTTTAAGATCCTTACAACCCAAATCATTCTAGGATTCTATGACAGATGTTTAGCACTTCACAAATACATTTGAGATGCTCGTGGCTGTTCTTCAAACACTGGAGTGCATCCCCTGACTGTGCACTCCAAACTCTTCCATTGCTGCTCCAGAGGCAGGAGAGCTGGGCTAAATGAGCAGCAGCATCCTGCCAGTGATATCTGTTGTTCAAGCTTGCACTTGGTGACAGTATTTATATTCCCCGTGGGTATCTTCCAATCTCATCTGTTTGGGGAAATGTTTTTTTTCTCCTCCTCAGTGCTCCACTTTGCAGTGTAGCTATTATTGTCTCCAGAGGGTAGTAATTGTAAAATCACAAGATATTTAGCTTTAAGTTATGATTGCAGCATGAAACAGGTTTTTTTCTGCTTTCCAAAGCAGAGCAAGTAAAACTTCTTTTAATACACCAAATTCCAAGCTCTGGTCCAAATATCCCCACTGTGCAGCTCCCCCTATTTCAGCAGAATTGCTGGAGAATGTTGGTGTGTGTAGAAACCCAGGCCTGGAGGAGAGCACTCTCCCTGTGCTCTGAGCAGCTGCCTGGGGCTTCCCAAGTGGAATTTAAATGTTGGCTTTCAGTGGAGCTGTTCCAGTGGCTCATTTTTCTGGGACTCGGGGTGTGATGATGTTCAGAATGTTCCTGTTATTGGAGCACCTCTGTCTCCTGTGGAGCTTTTGTGATCTCCTGGGGTTATCACATCCAGATTTATCTGATGGGATGCTGAGTGATGTTGCACCAGCCAGGGCTGAGGTGCTGCCTGTCAGGATCCAGGTGGAAGATGCTCCAGGCTCCCAGTGTGGAGCATCCCTACAGGTAACTCCTTCTGTGCCACCTTTGTGGAGAAGGACAACCATGGAAAACCTGGAAAAACCTGCCCAAAGCCACTGCTGCAACATGTGCCTGGATTTCCTGAAAAGCTGGAAGAGCTCAGAGGGGTAGAAATAACACCACCACCACACAGCAAGGTGCACATCCCATTTCTGATATATCCATCCTCACTGCTCCCAAGAAAACAACATTTCTGCTTCTGAATCCTGATCAGGTGCATCTGTGTGATACTAAAAAACCTTTTATTTGTTCACTCATTGGCCCTGTCAATGTTTTTCCTTGTTTTCCTCTTATCAGGAAAGAATTCAAATAGAAAATGGGACTCTCCACATCCCCATGCTGAATCTGTCAGACTCAGGCCTCTATCAGTGCGTGGCAGAAAATAAATATGACACCATTTATGCCAATGCTGAGCTGAGGGTGATTGGTGAGTAAATGTCACTAAAATGTGCAGGTACCAGTAAAAAAGACACTCATGGAAAAAAAACCCTGAATTTAAGAAAATAGAGGATGGAACCTGGCAGTTCAAACCTGATATTTCTTTTCTTTTCACCCACATGGAAATGGTTTTTTTTTAGTTTAATTTCATGGTGTGTTTGGGGAAAGAATATAATCCATGTGTGGTTTTTTTTATTATCACATATACACCTGTTTAATGAATGCTGTTTCTTGTTTAGTTTGAGTTATTAATAGTTATTCTGCAGGTTTTTAAAGTTATTTCAGAAAGCAAGGGAAAGAGTTTGAGCTATAAACAAAGAGCATATGGCAAATATGGGCATAAACAAATAACATGGAATAGGAATCTCATTAATGATAACCAGAGATGAACATGAATGGAATTTGCTCATGTATTATAAAAGTATTCTGTTCTGGACTTCAAAATGTAAGGTTTGCTCAGCAGCCAATACCAGTGAAACCAGTAAAACACAGACTTCAGGAACACCCAATGTCTTGTGCTCACTCCTTCTCCAAGGCTGAATTTTCACATAAGCTGCTGGAAAAATAAACATATTTTCAGAAAACAGAGTAGATCTATGAAAAGAGAGCCAGAGTGGAACTGTGCTTGTGACAGAATGCTCTCTGCAGATGAATATATGTGGCTGGATCAGGAGTGGGACATTTATCCTGCTCAGGAATCTTCTCTTCCAGCATGGGTAGACCGGTTATCCCAGCCTCCAGATTTCCTCAGGAAAATTTCTCAGAGCATGCAGTTCTAGGTAGGTTTCTTTAGAAACAGAATTAGAATTCTTTGGTACTTAGATACATTTTAAATGTTAGATTTAGATTTACTTTTGCAGAAATCTATCAACCAAAACAATGATTGGATTCTCTGTCTGAACTCAAAGAGGAGAATTTGGCGAGTTCACTTAGTAACGTCTCTTCTTCCTTCTCTCTCTTTAGCTGCAGCCCCTGATTTTTCCAGGAATCCTGTGAAGAAGCTGTCTGTTGTTCAGGTTGGAGGGGAAGTTACAATTGCTTGTAAACCCAGTGCTTCTCCCAGAGCTGCTGTTTCCTGGAGAAAGGGCTCAGAGGTTCTGCGCCAGAGCAAAAGGTACAGGCAGCAACAGCCACTGGGCCACTGAATATTCTGTTTTAAATTCTCATTTTCATTGAATTTTCATTTAAAGCTCAGCTGGCTCAGGATTGCTTCTGGCAGCTCAGTGATGGAAATTCCAGAGGGTTTTTTTTGTGTTTAGAGTGGCCATGGAGTGGAGTGGCAGGGTGAGCACAGAGCCGGCGCGGATCCACACGGGAGATCGTGTGATCCTCTGTGCTCATCATCCCTTAATTCAATCAGCTCCACGAGGAGACAGCCCTGGAGGCCCAGGGAGGCAGGATGTGCCCCCAGGATTGCTGTGCAGTTGTACAATAACCCCTGGCACCATCAGCATCCCTGGGCTGTCCCGTTCAGGCAGGACTGAGCCCAGCAGTGACACCAACTCATGAACTGCTGTGGGTCAGGGGGGTTTGGTGAGGAGGAATTCCTCCTTTCTGTGCTGCCAGGAACCACCTCCATTATTATATCTCAATGCCCTCAGGCACAGGGTGGGATTGTTGGGGTGGACAATCCCCTTGGAGTTAGTTGGGCTCCATGATCCCTCTGGGTCCTTCCAGCTCAGGCTTTTCCATCGTTCTGTAATTCCACATCAATGGCAATTCAGTGGTGGAATATTAAAGTCAAAGGGTCTTACTGAGAGAAATGAGGGGTGTTGGATGCAACACACAGCCCTGAGGCTATTTCCACACAGAAATGCAGACAGATGGATGAAATGGGCAGCAGTGCCCTCAGAAACGCTGAGAATGTCTGAGAGTCCTTCTCAGCATCCCTCTCAGTTCACAAATATAACAGCAACCCTCTTTTGTCACATTCTGCTGTCAGCCTTTGAAATCTATAATCAGTAATTCATAAAGTTCTGCCAACTGAACACCAGATTTTCACACAGGACCACTTGCTCAAGGAAGTCACTTTGGGTCACATCAGACTGAAAATTATGATAATTCTCTAGAACATTATCCCAGACTGTTTCCCTATTCTACACTGCAGGGAGGCACAATAGAGATAAATCACAGGAGTATTCATGAAAGAAACTGCAAATCTGAGAATTTTACATAGGTGCTGGCAAAGGAACAGAGAAACTTGGATAAGCAGTCCATCCCATGGCCATAGAGAACTTCCCAATGACTTTCCCCCCTTTTAGGAGTGGCAATTTTATTTTCATTTTAACCACTCACATTGAAAAAACACTTTTCTAACCAGTGTTTAATCAAACCTTTATTTGTCTTCTGATTGTATTTTGATTGTATTGCCAATTGCAGAGGCTGAACTAAGCCTGGATCTTGAGGTTCCACTACTCTGATATTCCCCACCTGATTTACTGATTAAAAAAAAAATATTTACACACTCCATACAGTATTTACTTGTACTCCTGTATTAATTTACTAACAATAATTCTGAGCACACTGTAATTTCTGAGTATCCCAGAAGGCTCCTGCTGCTGGGCAGGAGCAAATATCAGGAGCAGGATTTACAAAGACAGAGTTTAAACTCTGCATGCCCATCATTGCCAGTGTGGCCACTGGTGCCAAGTGGAATTTGTGGGGCTGTTTGATTATTAAATGACAAACTGGCTAATGCCATGGTTTAAAAGGATGGGAAATAAATCATCAGTCCAGTGTTAGTCCAGAGATCTCCCTGACAGAAAACAAAGTGAGAGAAGGGTTTGTGTGGCTGTAAAGTACATGGCTAATTAAAGTGCTGGGATTACACATAAAAAGAGAGGGAACATGGTCTGCCTTTCTCCACAGATATGATTAAACCCTGACAAAGCCTTATTTCTGCTCCCATTTTATCTTGCTGCAATTATAACCTTTATGGGCTCTTTTATTGGCCTTTTTAAAAATATTTGGTAGGGTTATAGTTGCTAAAAAAAGGAAATTCCAATCCTGTCCAGTTCTGGCAGCCCAACTGTGATGGGCTCATTCCTAAATAAGTCAGATCACACAGCTGCTTTTAAATTATTTAGATAAATTTAATATTTTGTTAAAGAAATATGAAACCAGACCTATTCCGCCCAAAGGGAGAAGAATATTCCTTCTTTTTCACCTTTTCCCTTTCACTCCTGATAATAGTTTATTCCTGATATCCTGAATATGTGGTAACTGCTCTCCCAGATCAGTTGAACTCTTGATATCACAAGAGAATTTTCCTTTATATTAAATTCAGTTTGTAAGTGTGCAAAGAAAACACTAATTATTAGAACACTAATTATTAGATTTTCCATTTTAATAGATGCACAATTCAATATTTATAATTAGACTTCCTCTGAGTTCTTGAGATTATTTTAAAGTTTACAAAGCTGCAGTATTTGGGCCCCTGATATCAGAAAAATATCTTAGAATTTTTTTAAAGGAAATTTTCTGCATCTCTTGCCAGGGTTCATCAGAGAGGGTCCTCAGCCCTCAGTCCCCTTTTCAGGGCAGAGTTTTCCCCAGCCCCACTTGTCTTCCCCATCCTTTCTGTGGCTCAAACCCAGCATTTCTCAGCTCTTCAGCAGCTTGTCTGCTCTCATTTCCGTAAAATACTTTATTGCACTTGAAGCACACATGTAAATCCTGCAGAAAATGCCAAAATAATAATTTTTTTTTTACATTAGATGGTGAAACAAAGCCTGAACAGACCAGTACCAGGTCTGTTCATTGTTCCCAGCCCTCTCCACTGAGTGTTTCCCTTCCAGATTTTCAGAAATCACTCCATTCCACCCTTGTTGGCAGGGTGAGTAATGGGATTTATCCATGGCCCATGCTGCTGGCACCTGAGAGAGGGAGCTCGAGGTTGTCAGCTGCAGGAATCCAAAGGGAATCCCACAGCTGGCTCATCCTGGCTGCTTTTCCCTGCTCCCTCCTCATGTGATATCCACCAGTTCAGCTTCTCTTGGGAAATTTTCCTTCTTCTTTGGGTCAAAATCTGGAGAAATGGGGTTTGGGGAGCAGTGCCACTTCTCCAAGGAACAAGGCTTTTGTGGAATAAAGAACTTTGCTGGGTGTGTGCTGTGGGTTTGAGCTCAGTGCAGCAGTGAAACACAACAAAAACCCCAAGCTTTATGCTCCAAACTCCCTCCCCGTGGAGTCTGACACAGATTTCAGCTATTTTCATGTGTGTCACATCCTCAGTGCATGCAACAGGAGTTTTCTTCATCTCACTTCTCACTTCTATCCTCTCGTATCCAACTGAGGAAACAAAAGAGAAGAAAGGAGCAATTCATATATTAAATAAAACAAATTTTCAAGTCTAGACACCGATCTCATCACAAACGTCTCCGTGCCTTTGGTGAATTCAGATTTGGGACTCTCGTTGAAAACTTATTTTACAAAAAATTCCTTTTGATGGAAGCATTTGAATGAAAGGGGATTGGGCCTCGTTTGGCTTTGCCAGAGAGAGGTGCTATTCCCCCAGGCTGGGCTGAGGATCCCCAAGCACTGCAGAGAATGCATGGAAACATATGGGATTCACTTCACTCGGAATTTCAATGAGAGCTGAGGGGAAATGGAGAAATGAGGCAGGCTGGAAGAATGCATTAGTCATATACAGCACTTTCCATGCATTAATAATCAGTAATAAGCAAATATTCATAATTTAAATTGTTTTTGGGGGCCCAGGCAAGAAGTACATTTAGAGATCATAAAATATGCTCAATACTTGTTGGCTGCAAGTGTTGCTTGTAGGATACAGCTCAGTCCCAGCTCTGTGAAGGATGGGAGTGGATCCTGTGCCATAAATAAAGCTGGTGGATGCTGTGTCCTGTGGCACACCTGGTTTTGGTGGTTTGCACTCAGGTCGTGGCCATTACTCAGAGGAAAACTGGGAAAGCAGTGATGTGGGAAGGTGTATTTTATCAACACTGGGGAGAGAGAATGGAGCAGATGTTGTGACTGGTGGGGGAATTATCTGGGAAGTGCTGAGTTCTTGGAGCTGCCCCTTGGAGCTCAGGGGTTCTCCTGCTCCAGGGGAGCAGCCAGGACCCAGCAGGATTCCTTAGGATCTGCTCTCTCTCCACCCTCTGAGCACTCTGGGCCAGCCCCTGTTTGTGCTTTCCTTCTGCTCACAGCCAGATCCCAAAACCATGAGCACTCTAACACATTGAAACTCTTTGGTTCTTTGGGAAAAGGATTGTTTTGTGTCTGTGGATGGAATTAGACAAACAGGGAGTTCAGAAGTCGGCAGCTCCAATCTCTGTTCCCTGGGACAGGGAATGGCTGGAGCTGTTCCAGGGCAGGTTTGGGTTGGATTTTTGGGAAAGGTTCTTCCCCCAGAGGGTGCTGGGCACTGCCCAGGCTCCCAGGAATGAATGGGCACAGCCCCAAGGCTGCCAGAGCTCCAGGGATTGGGGGGATTGTTGGGGTTGGACTCTGATCCATGTGGGTCCCTCCCAGCTCAGCTTCTCCTGTGATTATTTGGTAAAACAGGAGAAGTCCTCACTCAATCCCCTGATCAAATACAACACACAAAATGCATTGTCTGTGAAACAATGCATTTCAGCTCCAAGCAATTTGAGCAGAAATGTGTCAGGACAGTTCAGCAAACTTCAGGGAAACATTTCAATTACCAGAATGTCAACGCTGTTGGTTTAGCTTCAGAATATCCATTATCCTTAAAAATAAATAAAAAATCTGCTTGGGGAGGAATCAAGACCAAATGGATAGAAAATTCCAAAATTTGCACTAGTCTGCTAACAAAGGAGGAGATTGATGGCACTTGACTATTCTTTAGCTGAAGTCAATATGCAGCCTAAGGGAGTTATTTACTTGTTCTTGGCAGGTGCCTCCCTCTCAAATGAAACACCAAGCTCAGATGAGCAAAGCTGAGGGAATGAAATCCATCCACAGTGTTTGAAAAACCCCTCAGCTGCCTTGAAGTCAAAGCAGATGAGCAGCACAGGCAAAGAGGAGATTTGCTTGTCAGGCTGCTCAGTGCCACAAACCACCCTGCTTTCCTCACCCTCTGCCTGCACACTAAATATCCCAGATATTTGCATGCAGGTACCAAAATCTAAATAAAATCTATTTTTCTTATGGTATTCTAGAACTTATTATTCTATTCCCAGCTTTCTACAGCAATGCAGTTGGGTGAATAGCACTGGATATTAATTTTACTATTATTTTATTTTTTAAGGCTGGTTTTTGAAGCCTGGATTAAGTTTGTGTCTGTTTTTATCCTCCTTGCTTCTCTACCACGAGGAGCTTTGCATAACTTTGATGAGATGCCTTAACCCTTCTATCTTATCAGTGTCTGTGTGCTTGTAAAGAAGTTCATTTCCTATTTTAGTATTTAAATAGAGCACTTGAAGTGTGGGCATCAGCAATCAGAGCAATTCCAGCTATCTCAGACACCACTGCTGAAAGTCAACACGAATACAAATTAAGCTTATCTGTTGATGAAATCCCACTTTTGCCTGGAGAACCAATGGGATTGATTCCACCTCTGCTAAATTTGATTAATCACTCCAGCTCCATTCCTTGCTTACAAACAGATTGACAGGAATCAAAAACACAGATTTACCTTCCTGCTCTCAGTGTTTGGTCTGAAGTTCCTCTTTAAGGCACGAAAACTCCCACAAAACCTGGGGTTGCTGTTTAGAAGTGTTTTTTATCTCTGGAGCCCCAATGTCACAGCACATTTGGTGCTAACCAGACAAACCCCACCATCACACCACTCCTCAGGGAATGCTGAGAGCTGCAGGAAGTATTTTCTAGCTAAAAATATCCAGTGCTGGCACCACAGTGGTCCTGGTTTCAGAGAGAAAAGTGAAGGGAATTCAGAGTACTGGGAGAGGCAGCTCCAATGTATCTACTGAAGATTTATTTGCTCTCAGCAGGGAAGTTTGTTTGGTTTTGGTGTTGGTTGTAGGCATTTTCCCCTGAACAATGCACTGGATCTGGGAGGAACATCCCACATGGCAGCACCCACAGGAATCACCAAAATGGTGACATTGGCATGAGAGAAGTTTTACAGCCAAAGGGTTGTCAGAAAACACCCCAAACTCTCCTGAAGCACCTTCAGTCTTTCCTTCTTCTCCATCTTTCTGCTTATTTTGTTCTTGTTCCCCACGCTGAGGGTGAATTGAAAACTTGACTGGAAGATGAGGAGAGAGATAAGGAGAAGGAAGAATGAGCACAGATGATGGGAAGAAAAAAGAAATATCTTATTTTTTCATTCTTTATCTTATTTTCCTTTGTTTTCCTCCCTTTCTTGTCTCTCTATTTTATTTCCATTTGAAGCCAAGGCACTGCAGAGTAACGAGGAGGCAGGAGGGGACCCCCATTGCTTCCTGACCCAGAGGATATTGGTGCAGGGGAGAAAAGAGCTTTTCCTTTCTTTCCTCTCTTCTTGGGGAGTTTCACAATAAACCTAATTTCCCCCTGTACTGCTGGGTGCTCAGTGCCAGTGTTTGGCACACCAGATAATTTGAGCATGGAGGAAGTGAATGAAGTGAAATTTCATGCAGGACAGCCCCTTGGAAAGGCTCCCCTGAACAAGGCTGCTCTGATTTGAGAGGGAACAATTTCAAATTGCATTAGAGAGGGAGTTGTGATAAATCCTTCTCTTTTTCACCTGAAAATTCACATGGACTTTGGAAAGCATGCCCTACATTTGGAAAAGCTGCACCAGATTGGGAAAACATGCCCTGAATTTGGAAAATATGCACCAAATTTGGAAAATGGGACCCAAATTTGGAAAGTATGGCCCAGATCTGGAAAATATGCACCAAATTTGGAAAACCTGCACCAAATATGGGAAACATGTCCCAGATTTGGAAATCTTGGCCCAAATCTGGAAATCCTGCACCAAATTTGGAAAATCTGCTCCAAATTTGGAAAACATGCCCCAGATTTGGAAAACCTGCTCCAAATTTGGAAAACCAGTACCAGATTTTCTGCTCAGGCATCAAATCAAAGATTCTGATCCCCAGAGAGTTCTCAAAGCAGGTGTAACATTAGAGGGAAGAGATCAAGGTGTGTGGGGGAGCTGATATAACCTGAGATTGATTAAAAAAGAATCCCAGAGTGTCCCAGGTTGGAAGGGATCCAGGAGGAACATCAAGGTCCAGGGAATGTGCCAGAAAATTTCCAGGCATGAGGAACAAAGAATCTTCCAGGGAGGGATTTGTGGGATCATTTGGGGTGGGAGCACCTTGGAAAAGTGGCTGATCCTTGGCCACCATGAAAGATCTTTAGGAGGTCACAAACAGCTCTGGTTTAGCCATGGGATTTGAGGACAAAGGAATGTTGCTCCTTTTACACGAGAGCTGGAAATGTTCTTGGATTTTCAGTGAAAGGGAAATCTGGAAAAGGAAAGGAAAAGCTGAAGGGACACACACAAGTGACACATTAAAAAAACAGAAAATTCCCATGCTCTGTGCTGTTTGGAGCAAGGATGTGGGGCTGGGGCTCCAGTGAAGCACACCCAGTGCCCATCACTGTCACCCAAACTGGGTTTCAATTCAGCATCAAGGGAGGATTGTCCCAGGTTTCCTGCAGGTCCACAGGGAGCCCAACCAACAAGAAATTAGAGGTGATGAGATCTGGCTGGATGGGGTTTGGAGCAACCTGGGATAGTGGAAAGGGAGGAGATTTGAGGTTCCTTCCACTCCAAACCATCCTGGCATTCTCTATTTTGGAGGTTTTTGGTCTCTTATTCTGTTCAAGGGTTTCTGAAATCCATCCAGGGCCATGCTGGTGTCAGCTGCTTGTGGTCTGGACAGAATTTTTGAAGGTTACCAGCAGGTTTTATTGCTCCTGTGCTTCTGAAATGTGTTCTGGGAAGCAGCTTCCTGCAAGTGAATGAAACTCCCACGCAGAGGGCAACTCGGGGCCTTCTGTACTGTTTAAATTCCACTTGAATCCCATATTAAGGGCTTAGTTTTCCATCTGGAGTGATTTTAGTTGTGTGAAGGGCTGAGTCAGAGCTCCTGATAGTGTCTGGATCATAAAAATGATGATTAATGGTGGGATTAGAATAGTGGCAGTGTGGCCATCCCATCCTGCCCTGGAAGAGCTTTTGTCTGATGTAGTGGAGTTACAGAGATTTCATAGAGCCAGCAGAACTTGGAGGATAAAGAAACTGGCAGCTGTTTTATTTGGCAATTCTGTTCCTTTTCTGCTTTTCTTTCCCATGCACACAGAGGTGCTGTTGCCCAGTGTTCCCTGGCTGCCAGTTCTGGGATGTATCTCTACAAGACATTCGGGCACGGGGTGTTTTTGTCACTTTTTGCTTTGGCCATCACAGAGGAACATCTGCCTCACATTTAATCCTTGAGTGAGTTACAGATAGGGCAAAACAATTTTTTGCTATTTTGTCTAAAAGGCAGTAGCAGCCCCTGAAAATCCAGTGTTTTCTCTGGAATGTGTATGATGGAGTATAGCTCAGTTTGGATGGCTGTATATATTTACATAAATAAATGTTTGTGGTCCCAATTGCAGAGATTTGACGCAAAAATAATTCTATTTTTAGGAAGAGGGGAGAATTTTAAGAAATAGGATGGAAGAGTTCTAGCATCACGTTTTACAATTTCTAATAATATTCTTTTCTGCAATATTTTAATAAGACTATTCAGCTGGATTGTGTAATTTTGTTTTGATCCAAATAGTTAAAATATTATAATGGCATTTATTTGATTTCCACTTAATTGTCAGTCAACCCTGAAGCTCATGCAGATAAGGGAAATCTTTTAAGCACAGTTTATTAAATGGCAACACCATTAGCATACAAATTATGCTCAGAATAGAATAAACAGGTACAAAGATCATTAACATATGATACAGACAGTCAGATCTCAGATGGGATTCAGTGGGACCTTTTCAAAAATACCAGGGCTGTCAGCAGCAGGGACAAGTCATTCACTCAGCCAAACTTTACTCACATTTCCATCTGCATAAATCACTGCTAATTCCCAGTCACTTGAGAGTTGTGCTCATCTTTCTGCCCCTCACTCACTTCCCTTTGTAGTTTTTAATGCAGCCTCTCCTGCTCCTCGATCTTGGTAAAATTAGAGGAGTCAGATATTGTCTCAGTGTCTGGCAGCATGTCTGGAGAAATTTATAAACAATATCTCTTTGCACAGCCTGGAAATAAAGAGAGGGTTTGCTCCTGAGCAGCGAAGGGAGGCTGAGCAGACATGGTTTCAAATCGGATTTCTCAGATAATAAAAATTACTTTGCCTCTGATTTCATCAGATCCAGATTCCTCCCTTTTTATCAGCACAGTGCCGTGATGAGGCTTCAGTAAGGCTGGGAGGTGTCAGATGTTAGAGGCAGACAGGAGACAAGAGGAGGGAATCTTTACAAACATCAGGGTTACTTTATTTGGAAAATAATTACACCCTTGAAGGGAGAGCTGCCCTTCTGGCAGTGCTGAAACCTGCAGAATTCACCCAGTTTTACACCCATCCAGCTCGAGATTCTGATGGGGATTTCAAAGCCCTTTGCTGTTTGAAGCCATGCATTTCATATCCATGAATTAACATCTCCCCTCTCCCAAAAACAGACTGGCTGAACAATGCAGCAGTGCACAAAGCTACCCCTGCTGCACTTTTAAATCTAATGACTTGACACCTCTTTCTTTTCTCAGATTTTATTTCTTCTATCAGCCTTGTTAAATACAAATTATTCTTTCATGCTCTTAAGATCAAAGCAAATAGCCATCAACAATCTTTTGTTCACATGAGACAACAGGCTCGGAGATGGTTTGTTTGGCCTGGTTAATTAAAAGCTGTACCTATCATCCCTGCTTGATTTCTCAAGTTCTTTACTTAAAAAGTATGTGTGACAATTTTAATGAGCTCTCACCTCTTCCCCGCAGCCTCGTGGCTTCTGCACAAACTTTGCAAACTCTTCTTTTTGAACATCACAAAGAGGGAAGATGTTTGTTTTCCCTTCCTGCACATGGTGCTC
This sequence comes from Toxostoma redivivum, assembly GCA_013397375.1. Classification (NCBI taxonomy): domain Eukaryota; kingdom Metazoa; phylum Chordata; class Aves; order Passeriformes; family Mimidae; genus Toxostoma; species Toxostoma redivivum. The sequence goes on from VXBI01010429.1 coordinate 601,425, forward strand.
ATCTCATCTCCTGATGGAGTCACTCACAGGGGAACCTCAATATTTATATCTGATGGGTTTAAAGTTAACAAGGATCGGGTTAGATTAGGAATGAGGAAGAAATATTTCACATTGCTGGTGACAAAACAGTGGCACAGGTGCCCAGAGCAGCTGTGGCTGCCCCTGGATCCCTGGCAGTGCCCAAGGCCAGGCTGGAAGAGGCTTGGAACAGCCTGGGACAGTGGAAGGTGTCCCTGCCCAGGGAACTGGATGATCTTTAAAGTCCCTTTGACCCAACCCATTCCATGATTCTGTATGCGATAATATTTCTGTGTATTCCCAATTCGCCCTGGTGTGCAGGAACTTTGCACGAATAGGAACAGGATTTTCATCTCTTCTTGCTTTAATTGAGCTGTTCACCCCGAGGTAGCACCAGGCAGGAGCACAGGAGGCAGCAGGACTCTGACCAGGATTTCAGCATTTTGTTGTTTGGAGATGCCAGCCTAAAGTTAGGCCTGTGCCTAAGCAATCCTTTGCTGCCTCAGGGTTTTATGAGCAGCAGGGTCTTGAGTTCTTCCTTCTCCTCCTTTCACAGCACTGCATTTATCAGATCTGCTCCAGATCTTGTGCTCTTGGTCCTTTGACAGGCACTTATTTACTTATTGAGAGAAGTCCAGCTTTCCTGGCAGACAAAATATTCTCCTTGCCTTGTGCTGGACAAGTTAAACTTTTCTGTCTCATCACAGCACTTGGAATTACCTTGTCTTGTGATGCAGCTGCTAGGAATTATTATCTATAGCCTTCACACAGCCTCAAATGTTGTGAAAAGGAATGGTTTCCAGCAAGCCTTTCAGCAGGTGAGACGTGCCTTTCACAGCTTCCTTTTAACCCATTTGTCGGAGCTTGATCCACAGCCCATTAAAGGCAATATTCCCATCACCTTCTGCATCACAGCTCCCTGATTTGAGAGGGAAATGGGGGAGGACAAAGTGCAGCCCCTCTGAACCCACCCAGGGCACAAAGTCCTGCCTCTGAGGGACTTCAGGGCACTTTTGCTATTCTTAGGGTGTTGTTGTTTTCCTTCTTGCATTTAAAATGCATCATCTTGATTTTCTGCTGTGCTGTCTTCCCATCCCTCTCCTGACAATGACCTCAGGACAGCTGGAAATTTCTCCTTTTTTCAAACGTTTCTGTTAATTCCCTTCCCCACTAAACTACTCCGGAGTCCTTTGTGCTCTTACACAAATTCTGCCTGAGTGTCTTATTTACTGCTCGCTCTAATTGTTGTTAGGTAGCGTGACCTGTTTCAAACAACTCAGGAGCTTTTATTTAGCAGATTTTCTCTCTGCTGAGCTCTGTTTTGATCCATTGAAAGAGCCATTCCATCCTCAGCCTGCCCAGCCATTGAAATATTGTTTCAGAACAGCATTTCTTCAGATCAAACGTGACACTGTCAGCTCCTGAGTGGGTACAAACCCCTCTTAGTTGCTAAATGAGTGAGATGGGAATTATCAAGGTCTCAATTCATCATGAAGAATACAGGGATGGAAAATCTGAGGCATGACCAAACTTCAGTGAAAAATCTGTAACCAGAATCCACAGAGGCTAAGATAGAGCTTTCAAAGCTTCTCCCCTTTGCTATTCTGTATTTTACAGATTGTTTTTTCTTTGTGTATTTACCTGCATTGAAGCTTTTAGGGATGGAGATTTTCTTTTTTATTTTTTTTGCTTTATGCCACTTCTGGATTTTAATTTACACCTAAGAGCTTTTAGGTGCAACTGCAGTAAAATAACAGGTCATCAATATTTGATGGACAGGAAGACACTGAGGTGGCTTGTTGTGAATTATTATTCAGGTACCAAATTTATGAATGTTTGCTGATTCACACTGGAATCTCTTTGGATACTGTTTGATGAACACCTTATGTTACCCAGCCACTCGATTGCATCCCCTGTTTTATCACCAGCAGTTTTTCTGGTGGTTGGTGCAAGCTGATGGGAAGAAATGCATCATTAATGCCAAAAATATTGCAGAGGCAGAAGGGGAATACTTGGAAATGTTTCTTCATGTTCAAAGCTGCCTTTGGAACACAGTCACAGGAGTGTCCCCATCAAAGGGAGAGAACCCAGGGCTCCTGTGTTGATGCACAGGAGTGACACCAGCTCAGTTCCTGGGATCACAGAATCACGGAATATCCTGATCTGGAAGGATCAGAAATGCTGCCCCAGGTGCCAAGATCCAGCCCCTGTCCCTGCACAGACACCCCAAATCCCAGCCTGGGCATCCCTGGGAAGGTTTTCCAAACACTCCTGGGGCTCTGGCAGCCTCAGGGCAGTGCCAAATCACCCTCTGGGGGAAGAACCTTTCCCTAAAATCCAACCTAAACCTGCCCTGGCACAACCTCATTCATCCTTCCTTATCCAAAAAATATCATTCAGCTGTACATCACTGTATTGAGGGGGGACTTTGCTTCTTATTTTGCTCTGCTCCCCTTCAAAAGGATGGATTATTAAACCTGAACTTATTTCCTCCCTGCACCACGAGTGGCAAACCCAGAGCTGCTGCAGCACCTGGTGATTATTGCCAAGGAAACAAAGATTTTTCATTCAAGCCTCCATCCCTGCCCCTCTCAGCTGCACACCCAGTGAAGCATCCCCAGCACCAGGGGACATCTCTGCTCATCCCAGCCCTCAATCCACCTTGCCCTGCTCAGGAGCAGATCTTTGTGCAGGGAAAGCTCAGAGGAGTGTGGGACACGTGAAATTAGGGGGGTATGAGCAAGAAAATCACCAGAAATCCAAGTTTAGTGCCCCTCCTTCCCAGCTGAGCTGTTGGGAGGGTGTAACAGGAGCAGGACAAGCTCTGATGTGTGTTCCACTTGCAGTTACAAATGTACAAATGCCAGAATGGGAAACAGAAACACACTGTGATGGGTTTTTTGTGTGTTTAATGGTTCTGATGCTACTGCCAGCTCCAGCTTCTGCTCTTGTGATTTTTCATTTCCTTTAATAATTCAGTACATCACCCAATCTTATGTTGTTAGTAATAAATATTAAATACCCAAGCTGTGATGCATGAATTAGATATTTTCTATTTTATGAAAGGATCCTTGTATTAGAGTTAAATGTCAATTAAATGAGGGATGTAAAAAATGATGCAGTGCTGCTGTGAATGAATGGAGCCTGGTTTCCTGTGGAGTTGTGGCTTACATTGAATTTTTTTGACTGTAAGGAAATGTGGCATTTGGGTGCAGATTCTCTGATGCCTATTGAGGACTGAGTTTAGTGGTGAGATGCACACAGAGACCCTGAACCCATTTTTATGAAACTCCCAGGACCTTCATGCCCTAAATTTTTTCGAAACTCAGAAAAAAAAATTTCCTCAAGTTCCATATTTACCAGATTCAGCAGGTGGAGGCTGAAGAACCGTGGAAAAAAACTCCAAAATATTACAGAATAATATTTTCTGTGCTAAAGTTCATTGCTAATTCAGCTTTGATTTGAAAATGTTCTACTTTTAGATGCATGTTCTGTGTGATTCTGCAGAATCCTGAAGTCCTGCCCTTGTATGTGACAGCAGAAGGGTGCCAGGCACAGAGTGACAGCTTATCCAAGGAAATCATATCCAATCCTTGTCCTGACTCACATCCCAAAGCATCTCGTTAACATGAAAAAAAAAATTAATAAGCTTAAAAGTTAATTTTGTCCATAAAACCCAGGAGTGGTCTTGAAATTACCATTAAATGCAATTTCCCCAATACTCTGCAAACTGATATAAACAAGTCAGGGACTCCAGGGTGGTTTGAGGGCCCTGTGGGACAGTGATGGAATTGATTTGGCTCTTTGGCTTGTGAGGTGGCATTTGAGCATCTCAGCCTCTCTGATAATATCTTTTAATAATCCTGACAGAGCTCCACAGGCAGCTGGGCTCACACACAACCTTAGCTTGGCTTGGGAGCACTGGGATCTGTTAAAAAAAAAAAAGAAAAGAAATACCAAAAAAACCAAGCAGTGAAGCAGTGGTAAAATAGAACACAAGTAGCAAGTTGAGTCTTTCAACTTTTTCTTGAGATTCAGATTTTGCTGTAAGAAAGTCACCTGGAAATGTGAATGATCAACCCCAGTTTGCCAATAAAACATTTCTAATATAGAATTAATAAGCAGCAGAGGTGAAAATTGGTTAGCACATATTCAGCTTGCTGTAGAAGAGAAAAATCATAATGGAAATGTTTAAATATTAAAAGTGGCACTGCATTCCTGTTACTGTTCCTCTGCCAGAGTCTTTTTTCATTTCTGTTTTTCTGTTGTTGCCCAGGAAAGTTGTGGATTCCCCATCCCTGGAAGTTTCCAAGGCCAGGCTGGATGGGGTTTGGGGGTGGTGAAAGGTGTCCCTGTCCATGGCAGGTGTGGGATGAGCTTTGAGATCCCGTCCAACCCCAGCCATTCTGGCATTCTGTGATCCCATTTTGTTTGTTTTCCCCCAGGGTGCTGCTCCTGGAGGATGGCAGCCTCAGGATCTCCAACATCTCCAGGGTGGATGCTGGGGTTTACACCTGTGTAGCCACAAACCAGTTTGGAACTGCCAGAAACTCAGGGAACCTGATTGTGAAAGGTATTTCAGAATTTCCTTCTTTTGTGGAATGAGATGAGCTTTAAAGACCCTTCCAACCCAAGATTCTCTGATTGTGTGACTCTTTTTCTTTTAATACCCTTGTTTCCAGTAGTATCAGAATGGTTGCTGTTGCCTGCACTGTGACCTCCTCCTTAACTTTGCATCTGGCAAAAAATCTTTTTAATACTCACTTTCTGACAGAGCAATTAGCAATTAGCAGTGATCCAGCTCAGAGTGTGAGCTGAGATGGTGCTGCAGCACAGCCAGCAGTGAAAACATCAAAAACTTCAGGGCTCCAGCAGCTCTGACTTCATGAAGCTTCTTCCCTTTCACATGTCCCATACATTGTGGCAATATGGGAAAATCCCATTAAAACATGAAAAAGAAAATTATCGTGTTTGGCATTTATGAAGTTTATTAAAGCACCGAGTAACAACATGGTATAAAAATGATCTTGTTTGCAGGGAACATTTGTTTTTGTTTCCCCTCTGGAGAAGTTTGGGCTGTTCAATTATAGGCCTCATTGCTTCAGCATTATTTTCAACTGAAATGTCAGAACTTGGGAAAGCATAGCTAATGTGCAAATTAAGTTTATTGCTGCTCATTGAGTTGTTTATTCTTTGTGGGAGAAGTCTTTATTACACCTCCAGCACTCACATCTCCCCTCTTTTCTCCTCTGGAATGGGGTTTGCCATATAATGCATGTTTGCTGTTGCTAAGCAAGATAAATGGATAAGGCAGAACCAAGAGCTTTTAAGAAGCTTTTAAAAGTATTTGAGGTGGAAGTTTTGAGCACAAGCCTATAAAAGAAGTAAAAAAAAATAACCCAAGTGAACATTCTGCATTAGTGGGGATGAGGAGGATTCAATAAGAGGTGCAAGAGGATGGGAATACCATAATAAATTAATTTATTTTTTGTTATCACTACTAAAAAACACACCTCATGCCCAGACCCAGTGTAATTCCCAAAAGGACAGTTTTCAATATTTATTTGGTGGAGATAAACAGGTTCAGGCCATTATAAAGGAGATTTCTTATGATGACAGCAGTGTCCAAGGCCAGGTTGGATGGGGCTTGGAGCAGCCTGGGACAGGGGAAGGTGTCCCCGTGGCAGGGGTGGGAATGGATGGGATTTAAGGTCCTTTCCAACCCAAACCTTTCCAGAATTCTATGATTTAAGAATCACTTAAACTCTGGAGTGAAGCTGTGATGAGCATTGAGCTAACCACATTTCCTTCTCCTCTCACATTATTTTTAGATCATATTAACATTGTTGAGGAATTGTGCTCCCATTTCCTACCTGTGTCTAAGTTCTCACTTTAGAACACTTGCATGCACAAAAGCTTCATTCAAGGGAATTTCTTACAACACAGTGCTTGTTATCTCTAATCTGCCTGCCAGTCATGTCAACAAAAATGAAGCCATATAAACCCATTTCTTTCCCCTTCAGCGAGCTGACACCTCCCTTCATAAGAGCTGCAAGTTTGAGTCTCCATGTCATGGGTTAAAAATGATCAAATAAATAATTTTTCCTGCCTGGGAACATCTTTGGAGCTGTAACTTGAGTAGTGTTGTGGAGTAAAGTACCACTGACATTAATATAGATTAAGGATGTTGGTGTCTAAAGTGGAGATGAGCAGAAATTTTGCTTTTGCTGCAGTTTTTGGTCAGGAGAATTCTTCAAGTTTCACCATGGGCACGTTTTTAAGAGAAGTCTCTACCTTTTGACTGAAATCTTACCTATTGATTATGGACTTTGTGAAGTAATATAATTTAGGAGTTCCCAATATAAATAAATATAGATAGATATANTGTTCCTCTCACATCTGCTTGCTCTCAGCACACAATGTGGTCGTGGGGCTGCTGCTGCCATAGGAGTGATCTAAAATCATCACTATATTAGAGAGAATTCCCTTTATTACAGAACATTTGGGCCAATTTGAAATCATTTCCTGAATGGCACAAACCTCCTTCAATAACTGCTGTTTTTAGAAGCATTTTAATTAAAACTGTCTATTTTTTTGTCTCCTCAGAAAGGACTGTCATCACTCTTGCACCCTCTGACACAGATGCCACCGTTGGGGAGAGCATTGTGCTGCCATGCCAGGTGTCCCACGACCCCTCCCTGGACGTGCTCTTCTCGTGGTCATTCCATGGCCAGAGAATTGATTTCAGCAGGGGAATCCATCACTTTGAAAGGATTGGAAGGGTGAGTTCCCCAAACTCCTTCATGAAACTCTTTGCCACAGTCTTTACACCACACCAATGTTTATCATAATTCTGTTTATATGCCTGGCAAATCACTGTTTCTTTACAAGGGCTGCAACCATTTATTTTTCTTCCCTAAATTTCATAAAGGCGCTTGAGTTATTTGTGAAGCCATAATAAAAATGTCCCCATGAAAGAAACTGATGATAGCTATGAATATTTTAATTTAAAAGCTGAATTTTTTATTAATATTGAGCAATTTATAAAAATGCCCAGTACGGAAAGCATGTTGTGAGTGATTAGTTTTGTGTTGTTTGTTTTTTTTTTTTTCCTTATCTCTCCAGGAATCTGCTGGGGATTTGATGATAAGAAATATTCAGCTGCAGCATTCTGGGAAATATGTGTGCACAGTGCAAACTTCTTTAGACAGTCAATCTGCAGCAGCAGATATAATTGTGAGAGGTATGTCTGCAAGGGAGACACACAAACCTTCTAGAGGAATTAGGAATTCTTAACATCAGTTGTTGTTTAAATTATTCCTAGGATGTCAAACCCACATCTCAATAGTGAAATGTTTTCTTTCTTTTACTCTTGGCCCCAAAATTGTGGCCAGCATGATCCTGGTGTTCAGCCAACCCAGAGGAACTTCTGCAGTTCTCCTTGGTCTCTTTGGCAAAAATTTTGGGCCACACAGATCAGAGGGAAATCCTCTAATCTCAGCAGTGTTGTTATTTCCTGCAGGAATCTCTGGGTCACTGTGCAGGCTGGGAAAATCAAAAGACCTCATTCCTTTCTCCTATTTGGAGATAATATGAAATAATATTTTCTAACTCATCTTTTTACTGCCAGCAGTGAGGAAATGCTGTAATGGGAGCAGATCTGTAAACCCTAAGAGAAATCAGAAATCTGTGTAGTGCACCATCCTGCATTCTTTCTGAACCTCAGTTTTGATTGAATTCAGTAGGAATTCTCAGAATGTTCAATGGTTCAACAAAAGACAACATTGGGTGCCTTTCTTTGTCAGACACAAAAAAGAAATCGTTCCTTTGTTTGTAGTTTTCATGTTAGCGACATCAAGACATTAATTTTCCTGACTCATAAAAATGTAATCCAGGCATGAAGCCATCATTTAGGGATTGTGCAGCTTTTATGACACTGCAGCTTCATGAATAATTCCTCTGACTTGAGAAAGTAAGAGTTGCCCAACCCATTCCAGCAGTGAATCTTCTCTTCCCAATACCTTCCTCTTAAAATGCTGGTCGTGTCAGGCCCCCCAGGTCCACCAGAAGATGTTAAAGTTGAACATGTTTCTAGCACGACTGCTGGGCTCTCCTGGAAGCCTGGGGTAGATAACAACAGCCCAGTGCAGATCTACAGCATCCAGACCAGGACTCCCTTCTCGGTGGGGTGGCAAGCGGTGGCCACAGGTGAGCAATTCCAGACTTGCCTTGGATTTTTTTATTTTGTCCTACCATCAGTTGCCTCAAAACCCCATTGTTGGTGTCGTGCTTGCCTTCAGCTCCCGAGGTCATTAACGGCAGGACTCACCAGGCCACCGTGGTGGATCTGAGCCCCTGGGTGGAGTACGAGTTCCGCGTGGTCGCCAGCAACAGCGTTGGGATCGGGGAGCCCAGCAGCCCCTCGGCTCTGCTGAGGACCAAAGCAGCAGGTGAGCCCTGCCTCCTGCCTGTGCCAGGCTTCCTCCCAGCTGGGGGAATTCCACTGCAGCAGAGCCACTCATTCCTACAGGGTTAGGAATCCAGTTCCACAGTGTACTGCTTTGAAAAAGCAAAACCAGTGAGACTTCAAGTCAGTAATACAATTTTAATAGGAAAAAAAAAAAAAAAAGAATACATGCAATAATACAAAATAAGAGCACTGACAGAGTCAGAATACAACCTGACACCCTGGCAATCAGGGTGTTGGTGCAGTCCCATTAAATGGTGGCTGCATCCTCCTGGATGACAGATGTGGTTCTGTTGGAGCAGTGCTCCTGTAGAAGGTGCAGTTTTTCTCCGAAGGTCCAGCAATGATGTGTAAAAGCCTGGTTTTCTCCTCTGGAATCCAGGGGAAACGGCAGCTTTGGTGCTCTAAATCTCGGTTTTTATTTAGGTAGGAAAGGCTCGGCTCCTCCCCGTGGCTGGAGCATCTCCCAATGGGATGATGGAATCCTATCAGTCAGGCAGTGGGGCTTAATGGCCCATTAACAGAAGGTATCTCCCACAGAGATAAGGGTCAGCCCTTCTCTTGTTTCAACAGATGGTGATAGAACACATTTTGAATTGTAAACCAGGACACACAGGCAGGAAACCACCATCCCACAAGAACTCGTTACTGGATGGGGCTTGGAGCACCCCAGGACAGGGCAAGGTGTCCCTGCCCATGGGCTTTGAGGTCCCTTCCAACCCAAACCATTCTGGCATTCCAGGAGAAAAGCTGGAATTTAACCTCTGTTCCTCCCTTTGGTGCGTCCCAACCAACCTTTCACTCAAGCAACTGGGGAGAATAATTGTTCTCCCAATTAAATCCAAGTTTTTACGCTGCTCATGAAATGACAACTCCACTCTCTGAACATCCCTTGGCTGCAGAGGTGTTTGATATCTGAGCTTCAGGAGGAACAGGATAATTTTAACTTTAGATATTGGAGGAAATTAATGGCAGACAGCTTCTACTGACTCCAGGGTGGAATCCTTCCTGTCTGTCTGTCTGACCTTCACTCATTTATCTTCTGGGACATGGAACCTCATGGGAAGCTGCCTCATCCTTGGCTGACCAACATTATCAGTCCTTTGACCTGCTCAGTTTGGTACCATTTATTTGCAGCCCAAGCCTTTGGTTTATGTTCTTCCCAGCCCCCTGCTTATCATCTCTCTCCCACCTATAAAATCAGTGTTTATAGGATGGAAAGCAGTAAAATGGAAGCAGCTTTTACAGTGCACTTTGTCTTCTCTGTTTATCTCATTTGCCAAGCTCTGAAGTTTGGCAAGCTGCATTTCAGGACAGAACTCAAAACACAATATTGTACATTATACAGAAGAAAATACACTTCTTTTAGAATGTGGAATCCATTTGTTTCTGGGAATAAAATCCCAGAATGGTTTGGATTGGTAGGGACCTTAAAGACCATCTAGTTCCAATCCCCAGCACCTTCCAGAGGAGGACAGATTTTTTAAATTTCCCAGCAGAGTATCTCAAATAAATATTCTCCATTCCATGATTGATCACGAAGACTGAATTAATCTTGAGAAGGTTTTTGTTGCTGTTACCACCGTGGGGCTTTGCAAAGTGGGATATTCAAAACCAGACAGGCAGTGAAAGCTTTCATCTTTTAAAACTTTTATTTATTAATTTATTACGGGGATTCACAAGACTGGGGCGACAAGGAGAAAGAAACAATAAAATTATTGTTATTTATCATGGCAATAACACAAGGAAGATTATTTCCTTACAGTGTAGCTCTGTCTGAAGTTTAACAAAAGAGGCAAAAAAACTCACTTCAGGTTTTAGCTGCTTAACTCCTTCACTGCTGTAAATTCCTGTCTCAAAATGCCACAGTGCAGTGGGAAAATAACAACTTTATCCTAATTTTTTAACCAGAATAAGAAACTGTAATCAGCAGGGCAGTGTGGACAGCAAATACCTGGCCAGGAAAGGGTGAGTTTGAGCTCTGCTGTTGTAATAACTATTTTCAGCTGAAATCTGAGCATTAGTAGATTTGTGGATGAAAATGAGCCACTGTTCATTTCATTAAAATGGAGCTGAGAATTAATTGAGCCTCTGTTGGTGCACTCAGCTGTAAATTTTCATCTGTTTCTCAACTCTGACCCAGTTGAGGCTCTGCTGAGCCACAGCACAAAATTTCCCCCATGCAAACCTGATAAGTACCAAGCACGTTTAACACATGAGCTAATTGAGCATCACTTGGTTCATGAAACACTGAAACACCAGGCTTGAAAGTTTGTTTTGTGGTTTCCATGCAGTTCTTGTCAGTCTGAGATAATTTGGCTCTGATGTGCCCAAAGACATTGATTGTGGGTGACAAAAATGAACAGCTCTGTGGAAAACCTCCGGGAGAGCCCAGGCTCTTTGCACTCACACTCACTCTTAGGGCTGAACAGCAAAATTATCCTGAAATCCCTGTCATTTCTAGAGGATGAAATCAGAGAAATATTTATATGTGAACTAGAATCTGGAAATGATAATGGGCTGACATCAGTTTCTGTGAACTTTAAGCACTGCTGCTTTTATTGCCACCCCTGGAGCTGGGTTAGTGCATTTGTCAATGGGAAGGACAAGCAGATATGGCCAAACTTGCCCAAAATCTCTGAAAAAAAAAGCTTCTGAGATGTAAATATCCCACCCATTTCTCACCCTACACACCAGCTTTTCAGACAGGGAGATCTGAATTAAGACAATGACGAAAAAATCTTGAAATTTCTGAAGATAGAGTTTGGAGATGGCACCACCAGATGTCCTGTAGAGGGTTCCTGTCTCTGCCCATTCCAGGGATATCCTCTTCTCTTATACTTCTCCAGCAGCTGAAAAAGAGCATGATATCATAGAACCATAGAATGGTTTGGGTTGGAAGGGACCTTAAAGAAGAAATATAAAGCCAGAGGCAGGAAATGTTTGTATTTCCTTTGCCTCTCCACCATGAAGCCCTTCAGCCTGAACAAAGTTCCCTGATCTCAATCCTCTACCTCTGGTGCCACACACCTGTGGAATGCTGGAGAAATCCAACTCTAAACAACCAACTTTTGGACACTTACAGTCATGGGAGAAGGAGAAAAGCAAATTGTGAGTTTTGAATTTGCTAAGAAAATCATAGAACCAATTAAAAAAATTAATATATTGCTCCAACAACATGTTTACTGAACAAATGCATAATTAGTAAATCAGTAGTGTTGCAGCTACAGTCTGAATGGAACATCATTTTGCCAATTAGTTGATGAGGCATAATAATGTCAGATACTTGATGCTCCTAGTTCTTTAATTAATTTTTTGAACCGGGGTACTCATGTATCAAATGCATCTATGGCTTCAGCCTTAGAAAACGTGTAAACATCATTTCAGCTCATTTCAAACAGGCTGCTGTGCAATGTAATCCCTGTTCCAGCTGCTGAGGGGTGGAATGGCTGCAGGTGAGGTGGGAAATGCTCCTCCAGGATCTTGGAGTCCAACCTTTGGAAAGTTCTCCAGGATCTTGCAGTCCAACCTTTGGCTGATCACAGCTTTGTCTAGAGGTGTGGCCTCAGCAGAGGGACAATCCCTGCCCTGGCCCTGTGGCTATTGCTGATCCCTGTCCTTGTCCTTCTTGCCCACCTGGGCACACCTGGCCTCATCTCCAGCTGCTGTCACCACCACCCCCAGGTCCTTTTGTGCAGGGCCACCTCCCAACCATTCCTCCCCCACCTTGGAGTGCTCCATGGGGCTGTTGTGACCCAAGAGCAGGACCCTGTACTTCACCTTGCTGATCCTCACACCATGACCCCAGCCCATGGATCCAGCCTGCCCAGACCCATCTGTGAACTCCTAAGAGTTCCCTCAATCCCACATCAGCCACACAGATATTAAAGAGGCCCCAGAACTGAGCCTTGGGCAAGCAGCTGCCAGCACCAACTCCTTTTCTTCTCCAGTTCCTGTGGTGGCACCCACGAACATCAGCGGAGGAGGAGGGAGCCGCTCCGAGCTGGTCATCACCTGGGAGGTAATTCTTAGCTCATTAACCTCTAATTAAGGTCTAACAGGGGTGAACCCAGGGGTGAAATCACAGCCCTGCTGGAATCCAAAGGCTTTTGGTCACCAGCTTTGGTCGAGCCTGGATTTCACCCTGGATGTGGAGAGCAAACAGCCTATAAGATATACAGCGAGTTTTCTGTGTTATAGGGAACAATTTATAAAAATAAACAGTTTAAGAGGCGTGTTGTAAAGATGTTGAGAAGTCTGCATAACCCTCTTATCTCCATTGTACAGGAGGTGCTTAACACACTAATCTGCTTGGCCATGTTCTGCATTTACATTTTTCCTACTTTTGTTTACATGTTTTCCATTCTGGAACACTGTGCTGACAAGACATATCCTATTATGCGTTAAAGGAGATGAGCCCTTTAATTCTCCAGCACTCCAGCAAGAGCAGAGAACACACATTTCCAGAGCAGTTAATGCCAGACAAGTTGCAAAGGGTGAGTGCAGGTCATTCCAGAGAGTAAAAAGTGAGTGCTGTGGGAAGGAGCCTCATTTCCAGCCTCCCAGCAGCTTCCCACAGGCACTGGGATGAAGGCAGGCAGCCTCTGGGAAGTGATGGGGCAGCTGCTTGGTCAAAAAGTGAAAAATCAGATTCAAATAAATTTTAAAAAAATCTCCACTAGATAAATAACCCCGCTGATGTTTTCCCCTCCCCGTGCTGCAAACAGAGTGAAATTGCACTTTCCTGAACTAAGTTCTCCTCCATCTGCACCTTTCACTCTTTTGTTTCATTGGGAGTAGAAGAACATGAAAATCGAAAACAACCTGAGAGATCTCAGTCAAATTATCATGTTGGACTCCATAGTGTGTCCCTAAAAACAATCAGAAGAAATCCTAATTATGGCCAGCTAACAACACTGAACACGACTCTGCGGCTTTCTGTGATGAACTGACTAAATGTCTTGATTAAATCTGAGGTCACAGAAGCCTCAAAAACAAATTAAATACTCTAGAAAGTAGCTTGAACTCCTGTAAATCCCCAGTGAGCCATCATCTCTTATATTTAACTCTCTCGGGACTGGAAAAGAGATGGAAAGGGGAATATTGGGTGTTTGTAAAGCACTGAAGGAAAGACAAGTGTTCTAAATGCCAGGCTTATTATCTTTATGATTAGAATTAGAAGGATTTTTTGATAAAAATAACATGAGTGCCCTGAACTCTTCTGAAGTGCTTCCAGATTTTCCCCTGTTATCTCAGACTGTGCTCCCAAGAGTTTGCAGGAGAAGAGGTTGAAGCCAGGACTCAGGTCCTGACCCTTTTTCTGTCCTTTTTCCATTTCCATGTCTGCTTTTCCATGCTCCTTCCTTTGATGCAAGCCTCTGAAATAAACACAGTTTTACTGAAAAACACTTTCTTTCTCCATTTAATCCTGTTTTTGTTTCATAAATGTCCTCTCGCTTTGAGAATGTGGAAGTATTTTTATCCCATGAAAAACCAAACTTCATGCTGGACATGGTGTTGCTGTAATTGCCTTTTCAGTTTGAGCCTTTCATACGTATCTTGACATGAGATTTTATTAATAGAAGCATTAATTTTGCCGTGTTGACTTGCAGGAACATTTCTGTTCTGAGAACTTAAATAAGAATATGTTCATGCACTTGAGGCTTTCTCCTTGCTGAAAAAAAATACATCAGTACTGTACTCAGAGGCAGGCAATTATACAGCTGACACACATTTCTTTGTGTACATTTATTCCTTCCCAACTCATTTTTTTCCTTTAAAATCATTTACTTAAAATTAGCATTCCTATGCCCCTTTGGGGGAAAAAAAAATCTACAAGCTACAACTTGTACTGAGTGAAACGCTTTTAATTTTGCAGACTTCATGCCTGAAAGAGACAACTTTAATGAAGCTGATCAGATCTTTTGTTTCTGAATTGATTGCCCCGATAGATTTATTATTTTGATTTTTATTTCAATATTACATTGACGGATAGGGCAAACATTATTATCTTCTCCAAGGCACAGCCAACTAAATCAATACCACTAAAATACAGTCAGGGAATGAAGATTCAATTAAAAGTGTGGATACATGCAAACCTTTATTGACTGCCTTGTCACCACAGCCAGTGTCAGAAGAGCTCCAGAACGGGGAAGGTTTTGGCTACATCGTCATGTTCCGTCCCCTTGGCTCCACAACCTGGACCAAAGCCGTGGTGGCCTCGGTGGAATCCAGCAAATACATTTATAGGAATGAGAGCATCACACCCCTCTCTCCTTTCGAGGTCAAAGTTGGTGTCTACAACAACGAAGGAGAAGGGACCCTGAGCTCCATTTCCATCATCTACTCAGGAGAGGATGGTAACACAAGTTACTCCCGGTAGTAATGGGTGTGTAGCAGCAAGAGGTGACTGATATGATCAGGCAGACCTCTCAAGGCTTTTGAGGACCCTGCTCAAACCTGCTCGTTGAATATTTACAACAGACATGAGGCAGGAGATGGGAAACTGAAGTAAAAATAGCAAGGGGTAAGCTTTCAGAATGATTTTCAGTAGAGGGCTGGTTTCAACTACTTTGTCCCCAAGGTGCTCCTGCTGAGTGTGTTGGGAAAACTGGGAGACACTCAAAGGTGTTGCTCTCAGAGGGTTTGGCTCCTCAGACCACTCAGTGCAGTCAGTTTCCAAAAATCTGCTCCAGCAGATGAGGAATGACCAATTTTGGAAACAGGTTTTGCTGACATTCCACCATGGGTGGAGAATAAAGCTCATGGTTGCACAAGGGCTCTTCCTGCTGCTCCCCCAGCATCTGCCCCCCTCGCAGTGTCTCTGTGCCCACACCCTGTCCCAGCACTGTGCTTTCCCTGTCCCAGAGCCACAGATGGCCCCGGCAGGAGCCTCGGCACTGAGCCTGTCGGCGGCGGCGGTGGAAGTGTCCTGGCTGCCCATCCCCTGGAACCGGCACACGGGCAGGGTGCTGGGATACGAGGTGAGGGGATGGGATAGGGGGTGAAGGAATGGGATAGGGGGTGAGGGGATGGGATATGGGGTGAGGGAATGGGATAGGGGGTGAGGAGCTGGGATAGGGGGTGAGGGACAAGGCTATGAGGTGAGGGATTGGGATATGGGGTGAGGGACTGGGACACAGGGTGAGGGACTGGGATACAGGGTGAGGGGCTGGGATAGGAGGTGAGGGAATGGGATAGGGGGTGAGGAGCTGGGATATGGGGTGAGGGACTGGGATACAAGGTGAGGGGATGGGATATGGGGTGAGGGAATGGGATATGGGGTGAGGAGCTGGGATATGGGGTGAGGGACTGGGACACAGGGTGAGGGACTGGGATATGAGGTGAGGGACAAGGCTATGAAGTGAGGGATTGGGCTATGAGGTGAGGGGCTGGGATACAGGGTGAGGGGCTGGGCTATGGGATGAGGGACTGGGCTATGAGGTGAGGGGCTCTGACACCTTGAAGATGTCCCTTTCCCACCCAGAATCCTTCTGGCCATCTGTTCCTGCCCCAATGAACCAGCTGCTGCTCCCAAAGCAGCAGAGCGTGGAGCTCTTCCCGTGGCTCTCATTAGCAGGAACCCACCTGAGATAACCTCGCTGCTGAGCTAGAGAAAGCAGTGAGCAGCACGGGCTGCCTTGAGGAAATGAAGATTTTTTTGTATTTAAAGGTGTTTTGATGAACTAAGACAAGACAGTAGCTCATTGGATAGCTGGAGAAATGCCTCTGGAACAGTGCTTTAGAATGGGTTCCAGAGCAGCACCAGGTGTTAATTTATATTATTAATTCCATTCTATTTTGACAAAACTATCGTCCAGGGAAGAGCTCCCTATCAGAGCTGAACACGTTATCAGCCTGGGAATGGAGCTGAGAGAACCAGGAGAGACTCCAGCCTGGGAATGATTCTCCTGGCTGTAATTTTCCTAGACCTCTAACAGTGTGTCCACAATAACCAGGAGGATTTACAGCCCAGAACTGCAGTTCTTTCCCAGAATTTTTGTGCTCAGATTTCTGGACAGGCACACGTGGCACTGCTGACAGAACAGGGCAGGATAAATGTCCTCCAGTGCTACCCAGAGCTTGTGCTGTGATGCATTGAAAGGCTTTTAACTTCTCCCTCCCCTTAGAATCATAAAATCATTTAGGCTGCAAAAGACCTTTCAGACCATCAGGTCCAACCATTAACTCAAACATTTGAAGAGGGCAGTGGTGGAATCCTATCCCTGCAGGGATTTAAAAACTCTGTGGATGTGGCACTTGGGGACGTGGTTTAATGATGGCCTTGGCATTGCTGAGTTAATGGTTGGACTTAAAGTTATTTTCCAACCTAAAAATGATTCTGTGATTTTAGGATTAAGTCATGTCAGATATGATTCCTGATCATTTTACTTACACAGTGAAGCAATTTCTTTTTTCTTCTTCTTTTTTTTTTTAAACTTGTAGATAAGAGGAAAACAAGTCAAAAATACTTTAAATTCTGTCTTATTATTGCAATGTACAAATGGAGGTAATAAGAGACATGTACAGCCCACAAACCTTCCTAAATCAATTACTCACTGAAAAAAAATAGCAGGTTGAAATAGGTGTCACTGAATCAAAACTAGAGCCAGGATTCAAAATAATTAAAAACCTTTTAGATGGTTGAAATAAATGTATCCCTTAAAGTTTTCTTTCACTGTGTTCAACCAAAAAACCAACAAAGCTTTTATCATTCCTTACCTTATCAAAGGTTTCCTTCTGGACATCTGTAAATTGAAGGATTTCATTTAGTTCCTTAATTGGGATTCAGTCTCTGAAATGTTATTGCTTCTCTATAAATATTCATGCCTGGGTTTACATCCTGCTAGATGGGAGTACAAAAAAAAATCCTGTATTCCTCGAAATCTTCCTTGTCAGCATGCCTGCTCCCCAGCCAAGCCTCTAATTTCTGAATTGCCTGCTCTTTGTTCTCTCTTTTTTAGGTTTTGTATTGGATAGATGATCCCAAGGAGAGCACAGCTGGGAAGGTCAGAGTCAGTGGCAATGTGACAGCCAAGAACATCACGGGGCTCAGAGCCAACACGGTGTATTTTGCAGCAGTCCGAGCCTACAACACTGCAGGGACAGGGCCCTCCAGCACCCCAGTGAATGTCACCACCAAAAAATCCCGTGAGTGTTGGCTTTGGTACAACAAGGGTCCCAAATTCCCAGCTGGGACAGCCCCATCCCAGCTCACAGTGAGCCCTTGCTGCTAAACACTTCTATAGAAAAAAAAAAACACAACCCTAAATCTCAAATTTCTTCATAAATCTGTGACTGAGAAACTTCCTCTTGTCCTAAATCAGAGCCCATGAGGAAGAATTGCTGTTTTCCTTGGAATGGCAGCCCCTTTGCTTTCAGGGGATTTCAGAGTCCCACAGGTTAAACAAGAGATTTTGGGGTGAGGCTGTGTTGGTTTGGGGGTTTTAAAGGAAGCTGCACCAAACACAGAGGGGTTTTGAGACCTCTGAGCTGTGCACTGCAGAGGGCAGCATAAGGGATACAAAAATATAAATGCTATTTAGTCTTTCTTTATTATTATTTAATAATAAAAGTAAAGCACTCTGCTGTTTTGTTTTCCTCAGACTCTATTTTCCCAGTAAATTATTGATCTGCCCTTTAGCATAAAGGGAAATACTTCTCCTGATTTTCACCAGTTTCTCTCTTTCCTATATGCTGTTCCATGCCATTACTCCAAGTGCAAGATAGGAACAACTTGTAGGATGAGTTAATTGATTTTTAATTGTCACAAAACCAATATTTATTGTAAATAAAACAATCAAAACTAAAGCCAGAGAAGATATTTCTGAAGGGCTCAAACAGGACCCATCCCTACAAGTGTCCAACACCAGGTTGGATGAGGCTTGGAGAAACCTGGGATGGTGGAAAGTGTCTGTGACCATGGCAGGGGGTTGAGTGAAATTAAATTTAAGTGCTATTCCAACCCAAAGCATTCTGTGATTCCACAGATTTCCATTTTTCAATGGAAATAGATTCATCTCTGGGAATTCTTCCCTCTATTCCTATGTGCATCTGTATGAAAGACAAGTTAAAGACATGGCAGTCAAATGACAAAACACAGAAGGAATAAATTTGCTTTTGTTTTACATCTACTTTATCTTCTGTCAAATTCCGGATTGTGCTAATGGCTCATTTAAAAATTAAAGTCAAAATAACCTTTTTAATATTTAAATATATAGATTAAAATTTCAAGCTCTGCCTGTGGAAGATGCAAGCTCTTGCAATAAGAGAAGAGACAATATGTCAAGAGAATATAAACAATGTGCATCTGGAGCAGGAGATGGAGCTCCAAAGTAATAGCTCTGTCTTGTCTCAGCATCCAGGATTCCTGCAGCCTTCTGCTCATCCCATTATTGCAGGGACTCAGCAAAGCTGAAATGATCCTGCTGCCAAAGAGGTGCAATTCTGATTGAAGTGTTCTCCTCTGAGATCGATGTGAGGTCTGGGGTGACATCCTGGTTTAAGTTAAAACTACTTAGGGAGCTGGAATTGATATCCTCAAGCCATGGGCATGGTCCACAAGGAGATGTTCTCTTCTGGTTCTTTAATTATATGGCATGGATTTCAGAAATTCCTCTTCCTCCTTCCTCCTTCCTCTTCCTCTTCCCTCTTCATCTTTCCTTTTCCTTTTCTCCTTCTCCTTCTCCTTCTTCTCCTTCTCCTTCTCCTTCTCCTTCTCCTTCTCCTTCTCCTTCTCCTTCTCCTTCTCCTTCTCCTTCTCCTTCTCCTTCTCCTTCTTTTCCTCATCCTCATCCTCCTATTTTAATTTTTTCATCTTCCCCTTCTTTTTCCCTTACAAATAGATACATATTCACACAAAATCCATCAATATTACATATAGATATTAGAAACACCTGCATGGCTAAACCTCAGCTCAGTACTGCAACAAAGCCAAGTGTTACCCAAACCATGACAATAACATCAGCACCTCAATAAAATTCAGCAGATATTTGGGATTTCTATTATTCTTGAGTGCATTGATTACAAGAAATTAATTGAGGAAATAATCTGCCAATCTTGGCCTGGAACTGCTTGGTTTTTTGTGCAGCTATTCCTATGGATTTGGGAAAGTGCTCTTACCACTTATTCTGGTTTCTGGCTGAAAAAAAGAAAACAGATAATTTTGTTTTGCAAATCCTCTTGTGGTGTTTTTTCAGCCCCAAGATTATGAAATAAGATTGGCTTTAAGTGTCTATGTCAAAAGGCTTTGGACAAGGCCATAATTCACCCATTTCTGAGTGATTTCAAACCTCTTCAGAGTGCACAGCCAATGAAGTATTTGACATCCTTTGCCTCTTGTGACTATTTTGTTATCCAATTCCTTATAGAAAATGTTTCCTGAAAGCAACAAAGAGCTTTCAAGCCATATTTAAGTAAATTTGCAGTTTGATATATGTGAGAGTAGATAAATGTTTCTCAATGAAATGAATCTTTTCCAACACTGACAGTGTGGCTGATGGAAGGACATCCCTGGATATTCACCTGGGGGCTCAGACTTCATTCCTACCAGAGGGATGGATTCCACTTCTCCAGAGTCATGAGGCAGACAGATATGCAACAGCAGGGCCCATCAATTTGTTTGATTTCTCTGGGAAATGAAAGAAATTGTCACCAATTCAGCCATTCCATCCAAGTGACATCCATCAATCACACAGGAGGAAGAGGAGGATCCCAGAGTGAAACAATTCAAAATCAGGGATGTGTTCCTCCACTTCTCTCCTCGTTTTTACCTCTGTTCCAATCCCTCTTTCCTGTGCCACAGGGAGGATGTGCCCTGGAGCAGGAGGGAATGTGCTGCCCTAAATCCCAGCTCAAAGGCACAGCTCCACCCTCACATGTTCACACGGGATTCAGCTCCACTCACTCGTAGGCAAATTTTCCAAGTCCTCACACTTAGGCATAAAAAAGCCTTTGAAAAAGCTGCTCTCAGCCTATTGTGCTGAGAATTTCTGAAATCCTACAATGTTTCATGGTGGATCACATGGAGACTTTCATGTGCAGCTCTTTGTAACCTGTCCTGGCTGATGGAAATCTTGGCTTCTGTGGTTTGCTCTCAGTTTTAGCTTTTGCTGAGATGCAGACAGCAAAACATCCTCTAGGACATGGAAATAGAGAGAGGAACAACTTTTCCCTTCCACAAAATCTCTCAAATATAACTTGAACTGTCAGACAGTGTCAGGCTGTGCCTAATTTTGCAAATGAAGTCTCACAGTAAGAGGTTCTGTGCTATGAATAGATCTTTATTCTGACTAATGCCACAGCAATGATGGACTGGAAAATGTTTTTTTTGTTTGTTTTTTTAGTTTTGAATCACCCAAGCGTTTGCTACTCCCATAGCAGCAGCTCATTCAGCTACACCATGAAAATTAATATTCAGTTTATCTCGTTATTATATATATTTTTATTTTTTTTTAAAGCACCAAGTCAACCCCCAGCAAACATCGCCTGGAAGCTGACAAATTCCAAAATCTGCCTGAACTGGGAGCATGTGAAAACAATGGAGAATGAGTCTGAGGTGTTGGGCTACAAAGTAAGTGATTTATCTCATTAATCAGAAATTTTGGTTACAATACAGGTACAGAGGTTTGGTGGAAGGTGAGTGCTCATTACCTGGAACACTGAATTTTCTGGATTTTTTGGGATGGTTGGCTGATGTTTATACAAATATTCATTCAGACTAGGACTTCTTTATCCCAACAGAGGGATTTTCTGTCCCTAGTCCTGTATTTCTCTTGTCCCTTTGTAATCTTACTTACCGAAAATTTCCTGCTTTCACATCTCCAGGGAAGGAGTTTCACAAATATGTAAGAAATAGAGAACAGTCTTTTAAGCATTAAAGGCAGTCATAAATTACATTTAAAACATTCTCTGGCAGTTCATAAATGTACCTTTAAAAAAGAGACTGAAGGAGACTCACACAAAGATCTATGTGAATGAACCTAAAAGCACTCCCATAAATCTACTTTTAAAGGAATTACAAATTTATTTTAAAGTTTGATTGCAGCGCAGAATTCTTTGATTATTCTTGGGTTCTAGGAAACCACCTGCTGTGGTACCCACCCCAAAATCCTGCAGGATTTATCCCCCTGTTTTAAATTGCTTTTAACACCCTGCAGGATGCTGACAGCGCTCTGAAAACTTTGGGGACTTTTGGAAGAATCTCTCAGTCCCCCTCAAAAAAACCCCATTAAAACTTAAAACTCAATGAAATCCCTGTTGTTTTCCAATCCCTCAGATTCTGTACAGACAGAACAGGCACAGCAAAGCCCATATCCTGGAGACAAACAACACTTCAGCTGAACTGCTGGTCCCGTTTGAAGAAGATTATCTCATCGAGATAAGAACCATCAGCGATGGTGGCGATGGCAGCAGCAGTGAGGAAATTAGGATTCCAAAAATATCCAGTAAGTGAGAGATTTTTTTTCCCCCCTCTGAATGCTGTTGCATAAGAAGAAATCTGTGCCTCTAAGCACAACAGATTCCCAGCTTCTCCCTTGCCATAGGTGTCCTCCCTCCTGGTGCTTCTTGGTGCTGGCTCCTAGAAATTTGTCTCTGGTACTCTCAAATTTATTAGAGGAGAAAGTGTTTTGCTCCACACTTCATTTTTAGTGCAGGTCTGCACTGCCCTGGCATGCAGAGCTCAGGGAAGGACACAGAAATAAGATCTGGTGGGAAAGTCAAAAGTTCTCACACATAATGTGACCCTAAATCTGCCCTGGAGCTGCTGCTGGGACAGAGATCTCAGCCCAGTCCCAAGGCTGGGTGCAGCCTCTGCTCTCATAAATAACTTATTACTCATAGAAAAGGGAGCATTTTTAGGTTTATATATCATAGCTTGTTTTGCAATAAAACAGTCAAAACCTTCTTGAAGAAGATACTCACAGGAAAGGTGGGATGTTGATCCAAACCCCTACTCCACTAAATGGCCACTACAACTTAATAAACAAATAAATAGAAATAACATTTGTGGATATGTTCCACCTTGAAAACAGAACTGAGATTGCTGTTAAGCAAAGAAAAAAATATTTTTTTACACAGATTTACCTCTGTCTTTATATTTTCACAGGTTTAAGCTCTGGAGCAATGAAATTATCCCAAAGGATAAACCATCCATTGACATCTGGGATCCTGTTGTTGAGTTCTGTTCTTCTAAACCCTTTTCCTTGCTGGTTCCAGCAATGCCCTGCCGTGGACTTTTCAAAATAGAAAGTGTAGATTTTATCTTAATTCTTCACCATAACCAACATTCCTGAGAAAAAGCAGCACTGGGGAGGGGGAGGGAGGTAGAAGTGGTCTGTCATTAAGAAAATGTTAGCCATCGATATTCCATGAATTTCTAAAAATAGGCTTGGAAATGAAGGGATAAATCAACATGCATTAATTAATTAGAGTGGTGCCAAACCTAATTTGGGATTGACACGGGGGTGGTCTTCATTTTTTTCCAAGTAGTTGTTATTGGAGCAGCATTTAATGGAATGTCAACCTGTGCAAGCTGATGGCAGGGAGGGGAGAAGAGATTTAAAACTCTTGTGATGTGGATATTATTTATCTCATGTTCTTCAATGTATCCTGTTGAAAAAAAAAACAAAACACTTTCAATTAAATAAAAGCTATTTGTTTACTTTTTGCACTTGTATGTATTAGAGGAGGTGTCATAAAACACATTCCTGTGCTATTTTCTGCAGAAAGAGGGAACTTAAATAAAAGGAGTCTCCTATGGACCAACACAAAACCCAGTGAATTCCATTAAAAAAAAAAAAAATCTGGTGGCATCAGCAAGCCTTGAACCAGAGCTGAAATAGCAGCACCTTTTACACCATCAGATACTTTACATATTCTCAAATCCATTTTAAAGGATTTTTTTCCATGCAAAGACTGTTCTGATCAACAAGACTTCCAGAGATACTGGATATTTTTTGAGGGAGGATTGAAATCTGTCATTAGGCAGGATCAGTTGGTCTCTCCTGATTTTCTTATTCTTTGCTGTGGCTTGAAAGTGTAGATTCATCTGTGGGTTGGGTGTGAAGGTAAATGAGAAGAACATTGATTTTCATAGTCCTGAAATATAAATAAAAGCAGCTAATTAAGCCCTTGCATCTCCTGAGTCCCCAGAATGACAAATTAAACACCAGAGCTTGGCTTTCAAGTCAGGAGATGCAGCTCAGCACTTGAAGCCACTCTCCTGCCAGCTTGAACAGCATCTGATAAAAGATGTTTTTTTGCCTGGTGTCATTACTGGGAAATCTTTTCTTCTTTCTCACTTTGCTCTGAAGTTTGTTTTCTTTTCTCCCCTGTCAGATCCATGTTGTCCCATCTTTGTAAACATTTATAACTACAAGATAACCAAATACCCCAAATATTTTTATAAAGGGGACTGTTGGAATGAGGGTGAGGATGTGTCAGCACTTGAATGAGTAAAAGAAGTTCAGCTGTGCATGGAAATCCTTCAAAGAACCCATTAAACCATATTTTACACCATATTTATTATCCATGGGAGTGGGAATTCACAGAGGAAGCTCCAAAACTTTGGTACCTCCTCAAGATCCCTGCCAAGCCAAACCTTTCTCTGATTCCTCACAGAGCCCACAGGATGACCTGGCAGAAAATAAACTCAAAAATGATAAAATCATTGCAAAACCACATGGTAGAGATTGATATCCAAGTAAATAGCTCTTCACAGAATCATGGAATGGTTTGGGTTGAAAGGGACATTAAAGATTTCTTACAACTGGTGATATTTAACAACCCCCACACTCAATTCAGTAAAATGTTTTATTGAGGTCACTCCTATTTGGTTTTGGTCCAGCAGGACCTCTGCTCACTCCAGGACCTTCTGTGCCCATTAAACAACAGGTACCTTTTATTTCCCTTCATTAAACTGAATCTGAAATTCTTCTCCTTCATAACACAAATGCAAGTCTTTGCTAACTTTGCCCAAAACATCTTTTTACTCAAGTGAAAAGAGATTTTCTGCAGAGCAGTTACAGCTCCATAGAAGGTTGGAGAGATGCTTAATTACAGGGAGGCTCTGGAAATAAAATGTCACTTTTAGAATTCTGTCCTCTGGGATTTCTACAAAGTTCCTAATCACAGGAGTTATTAGGAAGAGGTTTAACACAGCTTTCAAAAGAGGAGAATGGTTTAGAAATAAATGAATGTGCTATTAAAAATCCTGACAATACCTTAATGAAGTAAAAAAATTTTTCTTTGTGGTGGAAGTAAACAATGAATCACTTCTCATTTTTGTGCAGCGCTGATGTTCTTTTCTTGCTGTAAAAATCCAAATCAGGATCCTTAACCTCAACATTTCTCCATTTTGTCACTGCCATGGGAGCAGCCCTTTTTAAAAATGGGACCACTGAGGAATCCCAGGAATATGAGTGAATCTTTTCCCTTGTTGAATTCCCTTGGAGCTGGAGATTCCAGGGTGAATATTCTGCCTCAGGAGCAGAACTAAGAAGCCAAAGGAGAAAAAAAACTTTAAATCCAGCTCCTCCCATCCTCCCTAAATCACTGCAGAACTTGTGCAGGTTCATTTTCTCCTCTTCAGCTCCCCAGTCTTTTTTTTTGGTATTTCACCAGGACAAATTGAGCAGCCCAAAGCACTGAAAGTCCAGCTCTTTTTATGTGGAAATGTTATTAAAGCAGCTGATGCTGGAATGGAAAGGGTTCACATGGCTGGCAGCTTTCATTAAAAAGAAAAGAGAAAGGGTCAAAAAAGAGTTTTGTCACTTAGAGTTGCAGGAAAAACTTTGGAAATAGGAACAGCACAAATCCCCTAAAAACCAGAGTTGAAATGAAAACAACAGAAAAACTCTGCAGTGTTCCTGGTTTTTGACAGCCAAGAACCTGAATTAAAAACCCCATTTAAAGGTGCTCAGTAAAGGGAATTTTGGGCCCAGACTTAGCAGATTTTAGAGAAAATCACAGACCAGCCAAAGTTTTCAGACAGCTGGAAAAATAATACCTATTTTCTTTTGATAACCTAAGCAAAGTACCACAACATGAAAGAGACTCACAGTCAGGGATTTTCATTTTGAATTTAACACATCAACAAAATATTTCTCCATGAAAAAAGCAATTTTGAGCCTCTCCAAATGTTTCTGCTCACTCCAAGCACAATGCTTCTTTGTGATTTACGAGCATTTAAACTTTATTTAACATCTTCTCCCTTCTTTATAGGGCAATTTTTGAATAGGAATGCCAAGAAATGAAATAAAATAGCCCATGTGTGATATTGTACCAGCCCCTAAATCAACATTATCCTGGAGTGCAGAAACTCCTTGTTTTCTGTGGGTCTGTGGAATGCAGCCCTGGTGATGCCTTGACACCGAGCTCTAAATCACAGCCATGAACAAATGTGTTGGAAATGTGCAAGAAAGGTTTTATTAATATCTGCCTGTGCCTCAGTGGTGGAGAATTCCCCCCAGTGATTTGCAGGGCCCAGAGGAGGAGGGGATTCATCTGCTCATGGAGGTTTGGGGACACTCTGGGGTGCTGTGGGTGGTGTCAGGGGATCCTGGCTCCCTCTGTGCCCCCCTCCATGGATTTTTGTCTGCTCAAAAGATGTGAAAAATTGAATAAACCAATGTTTTTGCTCTCCCTGCTCAAAAGATGCCAGAGCTGGAACAAACCAATGTGTTTCTTCCCCTCCAGCAGTGATATTTCCAAGACACCATCGCCCAAAATTGCCCTGGATGTGCCTGAGGGTTGCTGCATCTCAGTGCTCCCAAAAATGAGGATTTTTTTGGGATGCCTCTGTAGATGTAGCCACAATGCTCAGAATCCCAGAATGGTTTGGGTTGGGAGAGATGTTCAAGATCACTCAGTGCCAGCCCTGGATACCTCCCACTGTCCCAGGGTGCTCCAAGCCCTGTCCAGCCTGGCCTTGGGCACTGCCAGGGATGAGTGGATTAAGGAATTCAGTGGATTCAGATGTGGTGGCAGTCCCAGAGTTATTCCCACAAGGATGATGAACTCTCCCAGGTCCAGGTACAGCAGAACACCCCTCTATCTGTGCATTATTCCAGCCCCTCTCCACTGAGTTATTTTCCATATCCTCCTTCTGCTCCTGACTGAATTTATGGGAAGGACAACACTTCCAGGATTGCTCTGAACTGAAAATATAAAATAATGGCAAATGATGCATTCATAAATATCCACCTGAAAATTTAAATAAGGTTCCACAGACATCACTCTTCATGCCCCCGGCCAAATCCAGAGTCCAGGTAAAGATGTGACATTTCTCTCTCTCTGACCATTATCTAATCTAAAAACTGGGGGAGAGGGTAGGGAATCAGCATTATTAAAATAGCCTGTATAAAATCTTCCTTGGAAAATTTACCATGAGGAAAAGGTCAGTTGGACATTTTGACAGCACAGTACAATGAGGGCCTCTAAATAGCTTCAATCATTCAGGCCTTTTTATTAGGAACTTCTTTTTGTCAGTTCCTAGCACTAAATACTTGAAAATAGGTCTGACATTGCAATTAAAATGTCATATTAATCATACTGATGTGCATTGTTTCTTTACTTAACCTATTTTATAGACACCAATATATTTCAGTAGTGAAAAGCAGCTACAAAAATATTTGTCATCTTTATGGAATGAACTGGAATAATTCTGAAATGCTAAGGGATCCCAGAAGAGCAGAAGTTTCTGGTAAGGTGTGTTCAGTAAGATAAATGGAGTTGTTGCATTTGAGTCATCACCTCCTAACAACTTTTTCTTTTCCAGATTGCCTTCAGTGAAATGTCCAGCACAAACTTTCCTCGTTCATGTCCCTGGTTGTCTCCTTGTGCTGGTTTTCCACATTCCCAGTCCCATCCCTCTGCTGCAACCACGCTGCTGCCATGGGTCCCATCCCCTCAGGTATAATCCAATTTTTCCTTTATAAAGCATCCATAGCTCTGCCAGTAATTTGCATTGGGTTACTGTTATGGTAAGAAGTAGAATAAAAACTGAGGTGCTCAAATGCAGGGTTTTATAAAAAATGGAGAGGCCAAACCTCCTCCAGCTCTTGGGGCTGTCAGGAGCAACCTTCCCTTCTCTGGGCATCACTTGCTGTTATAGAATCACAGGAAATCATGGAAATCATGGAAATCATGGAATGGTTTGGGTTGGAAGGACCTTAAATCCCACCCAGTGCCACCCTGCCATGGCAGGGACACCTCCCACTGTCCCAAACCCCAATGTCCAGCCTGGCCTTGGGCACTGCCAGGGATCCGGGGGCTGCTCTGGGCACCCTGTGCCAGCCCTGCCCACCCTATTCACCCTGAATTCCCCTTTTCCTGGCAAATTTGAGCACAGGGATCTTTTCTGGAGCTCTCACTGCGGTGTGGGAGCGCTGCTACCATGATTTAATTACATTATTCTGCAGCCCTGCTGTCCCAGGGATTTTAAAGAGAAACAGAACAAATCTTCCCTGGGTCCCAGTTTCCTCAGCAGATTCAAAGCCTGTGCAGTTTGAGAGGGTTTAGAATTTATTTGAAAGCCCTCTTACACCAGTACAATTTATCCACAGAGATCAGCAGTTTACATCGTATTGATTAATGCACTTATTGATTTATTCTGCAATTGTACTGGCCAGGTTTATACAGCACTGGAAAGTGCTATTTTCCAGGAGTGATTGACTTCTTTCTTTATTGACTAAAATGAGCTGATAAAAATCATCCACTGGCTGAGCTAGAAGTACTTTTTTTTTTTTTTTTGTATTGCTGCTTCCAGCAGAGAAAAGTAGGAGACAAATGCTGCTGCAGAGCAGAGCAAAGAAGTTCCAAGGTTTGACCCCTCTGGAATTCCCCTGCCTGGGCTAAGCCCAGCCCCAGGGGAACTGGAAGGCTGGGATGGTGACAAGGCAGGAAGGCATTTGGGGTTGGAGGAGGATGAACCTGCTCTTCCTTCTCTCTTCAATGCCTGCAGGTGCTTTTTGCAGCTTCCTGCTGCTCCTAAATGTCACTGTCCCCTTCCCCAGATGTGGCAGCTCCAGGGGGGCTCCTCAGAAGGGCTCCAGCTGTCCCCCAAAGGATGGAATGCTGCTTGGCCTGGTTTTGGGAAGTGCTGGCTGCAGTTGGAGCTTTTTGTAGCATCTGGTGGCTTTGCAGTGCCATAAATTGAATCTAACAGCCCCTGATCCTGGCTGCTCCAAGGTTTTCCCGGTTTGAGGGCAGAGCCCTGTGCTCCTGGAACATTTGGCTGATCATCACATCAGCTCTGAGCTGCTCTCCTGCTGGAACTGCTCCATCAGGCCAAGGAAATTCCACTTTTTAACAAGTACCAGGGTGCATAGCTCCATCCAGCCCTTCAAATACCCCAGCTCCCTGCCTAGAGGCTGAAACACTTTTTATTTCATGTCATCTGTGCTGCTTGCAGTTCACAAGTCAGTATTGCTATAATCATATTTTTTTTATACATATATTTACATATTTGTATGTTTGCATTTTCTAGTGAAATATGTAAAATAAAATTAACACAGATGAGTAAAGAGCTCCTACAGAAAACATCAATGAAAGCCACACTGCTGCAGTTCAGAAATACTCCCTAACAGAAAAGTTCTTCCAGGCCATTTAGTTTTAAAATTTCTCTTAAAGTCTGACTTATAAACTAAACCTTTTCTCCTGTTTAGTATGCCCACACATCTCTCCCAATATCCAAGCATCACAAGTAAGAAGAGAGAACTGTGCTCTCTTGTTGTTACTTTGGTAAAAGGTGAAGTTTATTCCATCAAGCAATGGATTTAAGGCAGGGGATAGTCTGGGGTTGTGGATTTTCATTCCCACTGCTCTGCTCAGGAGGAATTTCTGTCCCCAAGGAATGAGTGCACAGCTCTGGGCTGCCCAGGGGTACCTGGGGCAAGGTGTGGTGCACAACCACCCCCAACACTAGGCAGTGAGTGCACTCAGCAAAGAGGAAATTCAGAATAAAAGCATTAAATTCAAAATACAAGTTGGTAAATAAGTGATCTTTCATATATATATGAAATATAGATACATGCAAACTCAGAAATGTGTATGCATCCAAGAGGAGCAGGAGACAGAGAGCTGGGTAATGAAAACAGCTCCACATTTCTGATTTCCCTCGTGCCTGAGAAAGGGAATCACAGGAGGGATCCTGCACTAGCAGGCAGGGCCCAGAATAATTTATCCAGTTCAGCCCTGGCACCACTTTCCAAGGCAGGAGCTCCCAATCATTCCTCTGCATTAGGAGATGTGTGCTCCTTCCTGCAGCCACTGCCAGATTTCCTCCATAAACCCATCCTGCCATAAATACAGCCCTGCCTCTCTCACTTATTAGTTGTTGGAGGAAATAAAATAACAACATGCCTTGCACTTTAAAACCTTGTTTATAAAACAACTTCATAAACCCACTCAAAGAAACATCTGAAATAAAATCATGGCCGTTGCTCCCCATCATGCCAGCCTTACAAATGGATTATTTTCTTTAAATTAAAACCATCAACTACAACAGGGCAGCTTTGTGGCACTTCACAACTTTCAGTAAAATGAGCCTGCCAGCATTTATTGATTCATGGGCACTCTGGGCTGTGCTGGTACCTACCTGGGCATTTCAGAAAATCAAAGAGCCCAGCCCAAATTATGGCTTTGGGTTTTAATCACTGTGATATCCCCTGGCTGGCAAGGTTGTCAGCATCATTCAAGGTGGGCAGGATGCTGGCTGGGAATCCATTGCTATTCTTTGGATGGATACTAAAACATGAAGGGTTTTTTCTCCAACAAAACCACAATTTTTTTTTTCCTTGTAATACATCTATTTTTGCAGAGAACAGGTTTGCCAAATCCTTCTAACCAGATTCCCCCATATC
Organism: Toxostoma redivivum; assembly: GCA_013397375.1. Lineage (NCBI taxonomy): Eukaryota > Metazoa > Chordata > Aves > Passeriformes > Mimidae > Toxostoma > Toxostoma redivivum. The sequence continues at coordinate 631,773 of VXBI01010429.1, forward strand.
TGTGTTTTCCAGAGCTCTTTAAGCCAAAAGTGGCACCAAAATGCTCTTGGTGTGATGCTGTGGTTGTGCTTTGTCCCTCAGGATTTTTGGGCTCTGGACTTGTCCCCTCAGGATGGGAAGGATCCAGGAATAATCTTCTCCAAAACACCAAAATTTGGCTGATTGCCCTGAGCTGTTGTTTCCTCCCTCTACACGACAACGGCTGAGAGGAAATAATTTGAAATTAGAGAATGAAATTAGTTCACAAAATACCCACAAATATCTGCTACATAATTTTTTAATTCTTTAAAGATTAATGGCTGAGGAGAAGTGATTAATTCAAGCTTTGCTTTGCAGATGATCTCTCAGGCCTCACAGCGTACACGCACAGTCAATATTTTGCAAATGTTTTGATTAATAAATCTTTATATAGCCCACTGCAACTTTGTAGATTTAAATTGATGCTTGCTCTCTGCATACTGATTTTCCCTGCATGGTTTCCTGACTCGGGCTCGTTAGTCCAAAGGAAAGAAAACAAAATAAACACTGCTGAGCACAAAATATTTCACTTTCACCATGTAAGGTATAAAACCTTTTGGAAGCCACTGTGTTCAGGCAGCTGTCCCCACCTCCAACCCAGCATCATCTCTGGATTTTTTTCCTGCTCCCATAGGAAAAAAAAAAAAAAAGTTTTTTAGGGTTTTTATTTGACATAACATGACCATTTATAGCCATGGTCTGGTCTGGTCTGGGTGACCCTGGAGGGCTTTTCCAGCCCCAGTGATCCTGGGATTCTCTGCACATCTCAGGCTGAAGCAGCTCGCTGCCAATGCTGGAGCAGAAGTTTGTTCTTGCTTTGCTATTTGCTTTGAGTTTTGTTTAATGCCACAAGCACTGAGGAATTCACAGCCTGGCTTTGGAAGAGCTCCCAAGCAACCCTGGAGCACAAAGGGTCTGGAGAAGGGAAGGAAAGGGAAAGGGAAAGGGAAAGGGAAAGGGAAAGGGAAAGGGAAAGGAAAGGAAAGGAAAGGAAAGGAAAGGAAAGGAAAGGAAAGGAAAGGAAAGGAAAGGAAAGGAAAGGAAAGGAAAGGAAAGGAAAGGAAAGGAAAGGAAAGGAAAGGAAAAAGGAAATAAAAGTTTATTATTTGGTTTCTGAGGCACAACAGGATCACTGGAAGCCAAGTTTTCTTCCCATGTACTTCCCCCAGCCTCTGATTCTCTTCTCTTCTCTTCCTTTCCTGAGCACATTTTCAGTCCCCTTGTGCCCTCCTCTGCTTCTCACCTCTTGTCCCGGCCCTTCTGCCAACATTCCTGCAGATCCATATGAACCCTCAGTCTGGAATCCAAGGAGTTTGTGGGACAGGGAAGGTGGGTGCTGTCACTGAGCTGTGGGAGGGCTTTGCTGTCGATCCCTGTACTTTTCAATTTTTCTGAGTAAAATAAATATTTAGTAACTCCTTTCTCCAGACTGAACTTTGGAGTCACATCCAGTGACTTCTCCAAACTTTTATCTTGTCCTGACATTGGATTATGGAAATTCAACAGGCACATTAATTCTAAATTAAAACATCCCCAAAAGAATGAAGCGTGCTTGGGCTTTGCTCATCCTGCAAAAGGAACCAATTCTTATAAAGAAACCCCCATAAAAGCACTCAAGTGCCAGAGAGGATGCTCAGTTCCATTTTTTTAATAGTAATGGAGAAGATTAATGAGAAAAAACGTGGACCCCAGCATTATAACTCTTGCAGCAGATATTATCATTAGGTGCATTTCACATTATCACTAATTTTGTATTCAGCATGCCAGGACCATTAATTCAGATCCAGTCTGCAGCTGAATGAGGCAGATTGCTTAAGAAAATAAACGTCTCTATTACTTTTTATAGTGTTGAAATTAATTTACAGTTCCAGTTTGTGAGAACTAAAATTGAGAATTAAAACTATATTTGGTACCTGAGATTTCTCAGAGATTAGCATTCACGAGGCAGTAAAAATATTAACTACTTTAAATAATGCTTGCAATATTTCCAGGGTTATGAAGCATCTTCTCTTAGCTCATTTTAATTTATTTAGCATCCGTCTCTCTAAGCATATTCACACCACTGGAAGATTAGAACGAGATCATTGCATTAAGAGAAATACTATTTACAATGATGTGTAGTATCTATTTCCAGGGGCTTTGGAAAGCATGAAAATAAAGATTTTGATGATGTCTTTAGGGGCTCTCCTGCTGTCTTTGTGCTGCAAGAAAAGTCAAAGTTGAGGAGAATTTCTGAGGCAAAGTGGCATCGAGTCAGGAGTGGAGTAAATAAAACCTTTATGGGAAAAGGGGAACTCGATAAAACACACAGAGAGATGTTAGTTCTGGATTTGTGTCTGATACTCCAAAGTGAAGAAGAGAGAAATGGGGGGCTGGAGGCTTCAAGCTAAGCCATGGATATGTAAAATTATGGGATTGTGGCATTGTTTGGGTTGGGAAGGGACCTTAAAGCCCATCCAGTGCCATGGCAGGGACAGCTCCCACTGTCCCAAACCCCAGTGTCCAGCCTGGCCTTGGGCACTGCCAGGGATCCAGGGGCAGCCACAGCTGCTCTGGGCACCTGTGCCAGCCCTGCCCACCCTCCCAGGGAACAATTCCTGCCCAAAATCCCATCCAGCCCTGCCCTCTGGCAGTTTGAAGCCATTCCCTGTGTCCTGTCCCTCCATCCCTTGCCAATTGTCTCTCTCCATCTTTCCTGTATCCCTTTCAAGGTCACTCTGAGCTCACCCCAAATCTTCTCCTGTGCAGGTGAACACTCCCAGCTGTGCCAGCCTTTCCTCACTGGAGAATTGCTCCATCATGATTTTCTGGTTGTTGTTTCAGTCTCTCTAAGAACTAAAATCCATCTTTGTCGGGGCTGTGCTGCCCCTCCTCAGCACTGCACTGTCACTGAACACACCCCTGGGTGAAAGCATTAAAAAATCACAATTACCACCCCAAACAGGCAATGATTTTGATGTTTGGACATGTGGGGCTTTTTAAACCTTCAGTGTGAACCCAGCCTTCAATCCTGCCTGTCAGAAATCCCCCTGAAATGAATGAAAGGCTGAGCTCCTTAAACAAGTGGTTGATACCAGCAGCTGAAGCTTAAAGAAAACCAAATTTCATAAGAAAATTGGATGAGTTGGCCACAGTGTCATTGCAGGATTAGGATCTCAGTCAATAACATCTGTTCTAATATGTTCCTTGCAGAAGGAAGAAAATAGGATTTAAATTTAAATCCATAGATTGAACAAGAGGCAGGGTGGCAGATTCAGAGCTAACAAGGTGCAATACTTCCTTTCAGGCTTTGGTAAATTCTGGTTTGATTTGGATATTTAGTGATAAAATGAAATCTCAGCTTGATTGTATCTGTCTGCAGAAAGCTCTGAGCAGCTGATCCAGCCTTTTCCTGGATCCTAAAACTTTGGGTTTGCTCTGAGAGGCGCAGTTGGAATAATTGGAAGGGTATTTTGGGGAGGGAGCTGCTACAAAAATCTCCAAGCACTGTTAGGACCACGTGGGAGGGGAAATTGTTTTGCAGATCTCCTGCAGTAACAATTTTAAAAAAGAAAATCATCGTTTGACCATTCTTCCATATAAACATCGTTTCCTTTGGGTACCATTGCAGAAGAGATGATCTTCCCAAAGACTTTTTTGTTGCTTACATTGATAGTAATTTTTATTATTTCAAATTGGAGAGGTTTCTTTTAGGGATTTTAGGATGAAAGCACCTCAAGCTGAGATTTTAACAGCTGAGTCCAGACTCTGAAGCACAGAAATGGCACTGCCACAAGTTTTCATTAAAAAAAAAAAAGAATAAAGAGAAGAAAATATACTGTTCTTAATTCTGAAGGCTAACCCCCAAGTGCCTGAGTGTCATTTTATGAAAATTTCCCTTACATCAGGAGTGAGTCTCCAGCGTTCCACGGCAGTGCCTTTGCAATAATGGTTTCAAATGGAAACATTTATTTTTTCCCTGGTTTTTAGTAGCTACGGGAGAAGCAGGGGGCTAATTACCAATGCTGAGCTGCAAGGGTCAGATGGAGAGGAAAAAATAAAACTAAATGTTTCTGAAAATAGGTGAAGGATCCTGCTGTGGCAAATTTGGATGATGTAGCCTGGTGCTGTGGGTTTTTAACCTGTAGTCTGTAAGTTACAGCAGACTTGGTGTTTTTTGAGTTGGAACTGGCAGCTGCTTGTGAAGTGACACAATCAGACCTGGGAAAAACAAGTTATTACAACACTGAAGGGTGATTTTCCCATTAAAACAAGGCACATTTAAGTTTAAATATACACAGCATCAGCAGCTGAGAATGCAGAGAATTGCTTCAGCACAGATATCAGCAATTCAGCAGCAGTGAGACACCTCCAGAGCTCTTCTTGAAGGTGGGTTGGCTGCTGCAAGAGGAGTATCCAAAACAGGACATTGAGAGAAGAAAAGACTGAGTTTAAAAATATTTTCTTACTCAGCTCTGCTTCCATATCATCCTAAGATCCTGGCAGGGGAAACTATGTGGGGCTTCTCTCTTCTTTTGAAGGTGGCCTTGTTGTCACAACATTGTCATGCAAAAAGGGCAAAATTCAAAGAAAAAAGCCCAAATCTATGGGTGGATCAGTGAGCCATAGACCTGAAAAAGAGAGGCAGAAGATTGCTGAGAAGGAATGTGGGATGTTGGAGATTTACGAGCCCAAGCCTGGCCTGGTGTGCCTCCCTGAGACCGCTGAGATGTGACAGAAAACCCAAAATTGCCTGAATTAGGTGGGTTCTGCCAGAGCCCAGAGCAGCAGCAGGAGACTAACACATGGCAGGACATCCAAAATCCTGGATATCTCTTCCCTGCTCCCTTAGCAGAGCCAGAGCAGCTGGCCCTGGGAGCCCTGCCCGTGCCAGGGTGAGCTGCCAGCACTCACACACTGCCAGACACGTGTGGATATTTCACTTTAGCATCTTGCAGAAAGCTCTGGGAGCCTTCCAGACTCCAAAATGAGAGTTAAACCCCTCCAGGATCCCCCTCCATCCTCCCAACTGGGGATCTGCTCTTTTCCATGGGTGTCACCGCCAGATCCACTTCATCAGACACCAGAAAGCCACGGGCAATTACTGAGCAGAGCACTGGGGGCATAAATGAGATTAAACACCCACCCACACAGCTAAAGCAAATGGAAAAGTGGAGGAAATCAGCCCTCAGGCCACGCTGGAATACAGATTATTTTTTGTTCTTCCTTTTCTGGGAAGCACTGAGTGAAAGGTCTCCTTCCTTCTGATCAGCTCAGATGCAGCATCTCACTGCAGCCAGGGAAAGGCAGGCACTAAGAAGTTCTCAGAAGAAATAAAGAAGTTGAGAAAATCATTTTATTGCCTGACAGAAGGGGAGGCTGCCTTAATTTTGTTGTCACTGGGAGTCTAAATGTATAAGGACAGCTGCTGTGCTCAAGCAACAATGCAATCAGTTAATGCTTTCAGCAGGGAGACATTAGCTGCTTCTGCCTCCTGCCAGGCAGGGAGAAACAAAGTTTACCAAAAAAAAAAAGGAAAAAAGGAAACTTTTAGACATTTTTTCCTATTTTTTTCCCCTGCTTTTTGGGCAAAGGTTCATAGCAGAACAGGGAGTGATTTCCCGAGGTTCCCCTTAGCCCATTTTGGTGTTGGTGCTCTGATTGTGCCCTGTTCATCACATTTTCTGCAGCAAAGCCACATCATTACAAATATTAAACAGCACGTGATAAGGAACAGAGGGTCACAAAGCTGCTCTCGTTATTGACCAAAAAAAATCAAACAGCAGAATGTTGACTGAGATTTCAAACAAAGCCACAAAACCGGGAAGAATTTGCCCTGCACAGAGCCAGAGTTGGCATCAAGAAAATGGAAACATTTGCTATTTTTACATCCCCAATTTGAAGAGAAGGCAAAGGAGAACAAACAAGGAACTAAAACTGTGTAAACTCAACGATGTGTGCCTGCCTGGGAGCTGGAATGAGGAAGGNTCCACTGGGATTTTGAGGTCCTCTGTTCCATTTTCTGCAACAGAATTTTCTGTGCCCTTTCACAATCCAGTTACAACTTGACTCAGACACCCAAAATTCTCTGGTCACTCCTAAAATCAGATCTCAGAAAAAAAAAAAAAANACTTTTAGACATTTTTTCCTATTTTTTTCCCCTGCTTTTTGGGCAAAGGTTCATAGCAGAACAGGGAGTGATTTCCCGAGGTTCCCCTTAGCCCATTTTGGTGTTGGTGCTCTGATTGTGCCCTGTTCATCACATTTTCTGCAGCAAAGCCACATCATTACAAATATTAAACAGCACGTGATAAGGAACAGAGGGTCACAAAGCTGCTCTCGTTATTGACCAAAAAAAATCAAACAGCAGAATGTTGACTGAGATTTCAAACAAAGCCACAAAACCGGGAAGAATTTGCCCTGCACAGAGCCAGAGTTGGCATCAAGAAAATGGAAACATTTGCTATTTTTACATCCCCAATTTGAAGAGAAGGCAAAGGAGAACAAACAAGGAACTAAAACTGTGTAAACTCAACGATGTGTGCCTGCCTGGGAGCTGGAATGAGGAAGGCTCCTGCTGGAGGAACAATGCACTCATCTCACCTGGAAAAATTATGAGGGGATAAAAAGGAGAATCAAAGGAAAATAGGAAAAAAGGGGAGGGAGAGAAGGAAGGANATAATGAGAACACTAAAATTAGAGAGGGAGAGACAATATTGCCTTAAAGGAAACAGGAGAATGTGGATTTTGTAACTTGAATGCTCTCAGGCCATCACTAGCTGAAATGAAAGAATTTACCTAAGGTAGCTCTAAGATCCAATCTTGATCTTATTAGTAATTATTACATGTTGAAAGTTTAAATATTTCATATAGAAGAGATTAAAAGATTGCAAAAGAAACTGAGTAATCTCCACAGACTTCAGAAAGCATAAAGGCCAAACCCAACCTGAAAGGAAAAGAACACTAAACTCCATTGTTAATTAAATCCCTTATTTATCACATTTGTCTTAATTTCAAATATTTATTGATAAAGGATTTAAATAAGAAATGACAGATGAATCCTTTCTTTGGGAGCAGTGATTATTTGAAGGAGTACTGAAAGCAGCAGAGAGGATGCCAGGCAGGCTGGACAGAAAGCACAGCTCAGTTTAGATATTAATCTGCAAAAGTGGATTAATAAAGTCAGGGTTAGACACTTTCACCAGGGTTTTATTCAGTCTGGGGAACAGCATGGACAAAGAATTCACTGATGTTGAATAGCTCAGAGAAACCACCAGGGAGGGAGATGGAAAACAAACCTCAAAACATTTGAAAAGATTAAACACTGCCATAAAGTAATTTAATCACTTGTGCTTTTTGTTGTTTTGGGGACATCTTCAGAGCTGTTTTATCCTTCTCTTGCTTTGCTCCCTGGAAAGGGCTCGGAGCTGTGGCTGTGAGAGCCCCAGGAAAGGCACCACCACATCAAATAAAGCCACACACAGACTCATCTCTAACCTCTCTTGTTAATTAAAAGACAAACATCAGAGCCTGGCCGTGTTTCTAGTTAATAAAAAAA
>VXBI01010429.1:641547-677355 GCA_013397375.1 Toxostoma redivivum
AAACATAGGAGTCATGTTAAAATCTTGTCATGCTGTAGAAAGTCACACTTGACTTGCAGTTTGGGGAGGATTTCAGGGTGTACTTCAAAGCCTGTTTTTTTTTCCCAGATTTGCCAGAAAAAGGCTCTGAGGGGAGGTTTTGTGTTCAGGAGAGCAGCATCTCCCAGGGTGGGTTGAGTGGGGATGCTGAGATGCTGATCTGGCTGCTGACCCCCTGTCCCTGATAACTGCTCTGGGTTAATCATCCCAGCAAGGAAAGGGATCCTCCACTGGGAGTGAAGGGACAGAGTTAAAGCAAAGCTAAATCTTAGTCTTGGATTGAAAATATCTGGGGAATTCCCATCCTCAGTTAGAGCTCACTGGTGTTGCTGAAGAGCTGACCTCAAAATAAATTAAAATTAAAAAAAGGGGTTTTAGCAAAGAATTGGAGTGGGGATGAATCCCAGAATGTTTGAAAAAATGGTAAAGAAATAACAAGAAATTCAGGATTCCCAAAAGTGCATCAGCCAGACCATAAACACTCAGCACTCTGCTCCACCTTACAGATAAATTCAAATTACTCACAAACTTTATGCTGATTTGTTTCTGCCTCACCCTTGGTAAGAATCCTTGTCCTGCATGAAAAACTAAACGAATGCTACTTAAAGTTTTGCCTTCTTGATTTGCATTTTCTATGAGACAGTAAATGAAATTTATGCTAATCTGATACATATATTCTTCCCTGAACCATTAAAGGGGAGGTGGGGCTACACAGTGCAATAGTTTAAATAATTATGGCTGTCACTCACAATTATTCAATCTGTTGTATATTAAGAACCAAGTTGCAACTAGAAATTATCCTCCAGTTCCAGAAAATCTCACAGATGTTGTTGTGCTGATCAAAGTTCTTAAAATGTTGGATATAAGATGTGAGTTCCTCAGGAATGGAATATTAGAAGAAGCTAAAAGTGGAATCTTTAAGTTTTAAATGGTTGGCTTTGTTTTCATACTTTCCCAATAAGGTGCAGCATGGAACTAGAAATGACAGAATATTGTTAGGAATTACTTAAAGCTCCTATAAATAAGATCTCATAGAATCCTACATTAATATCCAGGAAAACTTTGGGAGCTAATGACACCCAGGTGACAAAGCTGCTCTGCCACTTCCAGGCTTGGCTGTCCACGTTTTATATAGATTCAAATATAAATATAAAATCAAGTGACCTCCAACTGACATATTCTACAGCATATCACTGGACTGGAGAGCATCTTGTTCACCTCTATTTTCACTCCAATTCAGTTAAAAAATCAATAACTTTTGGTGTGAATAGAATCCTGTCTCTGGTATAGGTGGCATTATCACTAAAAACATGTGGCTCTTTGAGTGATGTGACAGATCCTTTGAAATGCAAAGGTAAGACCAAGTTATTAAAGCTCATTTTTTTCTGCTCAAGTTTTTTTAGGCTGCTCTTGCCTTTGATTTCCAGCACTGCATTAACAATGTGGGCATCACAATAGAGGTCACAGGCAAGAAGAGACAAAAATCAGGTTTGAAGCTGTACCCAGGCAGATCCTCTGGTTCCCAATCCATGAATCCCAAAAAAGTGTCCTCTGGAAAGTGCCAGCAGAGATCTCTGCAGATCCTCTGGTTCCAAATCCATGAATCCCAAAAAAGTATCTTCTGGAAAGTGCCAGCAGAGATCCCTGCATCCCAATTCCTCCATCCCAATCCCTCCATCCCAATCCCTGCATCCCAATCCCTCCATCCCAATCCCTCCATCCCAATCCCTGCATCCCATTCTCTGCTGGCTCACTCTGGTTGATTGTGTAAATTGTTTCTGTAAATTAGGCCAGCTCTCAAATTTTTGTGTGCTGAAGGCAAGTCAGAGGATGGATTTCTGCAGTGTTTTGCAGCACTGTGGTAACGCAGGAATCTTTAAAAAAATAGCAGGAGATGGGGAATGGAAATGGGGCTGATGCCAGCACAGAATTCCCAGGTTTGAGACACTTCCAGCCGGAGCCTCTGCTCTCTGCTCACACTGCTCTAATGCTGGTCTGGGTGGCCAAAAGCAGTTTTGAGCCAAACTTTTAGTCTGAATCCACTGGGAGGAACGGGCTAATGGCAAAGGAGACAATATCCTGAAATGGATGTGAGTGCATGCACTTCCAGCTGCTGGGAAGGGCTGAACAAGAGCTGCAAAAATCCACGGAGCACTGCCCTGGGTGAGGCAGAGCTGCAGAGATCTCAGTTCTTCAAAGATGGATTGAAGCTCTGGAGGGGAATGAGGAAGCAATGAGGTGTCTGGGTGTAATATAGCAGATTTTGTTGGGATTTAAGTAAGCCCCTGCACTCCACAGTGGCCACGTTTTGCATGTCAGCTCTCAAAATTTGCAGCTAAATCTTTGTTCTGTGACATTTAGCATCACTCTGCTTCAGCAAAGGTTGTTGCTTTTTTGCTTTTTTTTCCTGGTGCCTTCCTGACCCGTCTTGAAAGTCAGCACTGCCATCAGTCTGGGCTGACACTCAGAAAATAGTGACATATCGACTTTTACAAGGGATGCCACAGCATGAATAGATGAGGACTTGTCTGGCTTGGATTTTCCATATGAAAGGAAGTGTCAACAAAACAGGAAAGTCCCCACACTTCACCCAGTTAATGAATCCCCCTTGTCCATGTGCCTGCATAATTCAGTGCTCCGTGGAATGCATCTCCTGAGAGAAAAGAGGTGAACTAAATTGAAACTTTTAACCCAAATTTATTTTTTTTTTCCTAAATCGTGAAAGCTCATTTCTTAAAATTCTGAAGGAATGAAGTTAATTGGTTTGAGCTGTGTGCTGCTCTGGATGGGGAGACTGGAGATGAATCACAACAATTTGCATTTTCTTGAAGAGTCAACACAATGTTTCTTCTCAGAGCTTCTTAGAATTTTAAAAATCATGAATTGTCCTTCTTCTTCTGCCACTTTCTTGGGAGCACAGAATAAGAGAGGCTGGATGAGGCCTCAGGTCTCAAATCCAACCTTGGGCTCAAAGAAATTCAGCCAAGAGCTCTGACAAGTTTATCCTGCACTTCTCTGCACAGCATTTTTTTGGAGGAATTTTTTGCCCTTATTACACATTATCCATAATTTTGGAGTCCCTTTGTGTTCCCCAGTAGTCACTGAACACAAACAATACTGTGTGCAACAGATGACCACACAAAAATCAACAAATTGTAGAGACAAAGGTGTGGCACTGGGGTGACCCCACCCTCACCTGCTGGGCAATTCCTCATCCAGGAGGTTCCTCTGAGGGAAAAACTCCAGGGGGCCATTGCTGGGACAAACCAACTGCCCTGTCCTCTTGGCCAGAAGCTTTAGAATTCTAAATGAAATGGCTCACTGGGACTGGTTCAAACTTAAAACTTTTCAAAAAAGTTTACAAACCTCAGCCAAAATTCGCAGAAGTGCCCTGAGTTTGCCGTGCAGAACCAAGGAATTTCTAGAAAAGTCTCTTTCCCTTTTTCTCATCTGCTTTGTAGTCCCACCGAGCCACTCAGGGCTGTCATACCCTGAACAAATCCATAGTGAGAGCACTAATTGACTCTGGCTGATTAACAACTGACAAGTGCTCAGTGGTGCACTGAGCAGAGCGGCCCTGGCTCCAAAATTGCAAATGCTCACATCTACCAGAGCTGTCACCAACTGGAATTTTTCTCTGGCAGCTCCAATGCAGAGGTCAGAAAGGGAAGCAGCTCAGTTTTGCTGCACAGTTGATTTCTGGCCTCTGGGAACACATTTGCTGCAGTGCCCACTGACACATTCTCCTAACAGCACATATTCATTCCATAGCTGATCCCAGCCATGCCACATGCAAGTTGTTTCCTTTCAAGGGTTATCATGCATGGAATTATTTATTATTGTCTGGAAGTGTTTTAATGGAATAATGGTTGTCTCAATGCCCTAAAGCTGTAGGGTCATTTAAATGCAACTGTCAGATGTAAAGAAAAGCCACATGCTGCTTGTAAAGCTGCAGGACTTACTTGTTAGATTAACATTTCAGCCTTCTAAAGTAAGTAGATTTGAGAAATGAATCCAATATAGAAAATTGGATGTTGAGAACAGCATAGTTGAGTATTTATGAAATGTCACTTCCCCCTCAGAAATACAGACAAGTGGAGCTGAATATTTGCTTTCTTATCCCATTTCTGAGGATGGGTTTGACACCAAGTAGAGCAGAACTCAGCAGCTCAGTGGGAAAATAAAGCTGGGGGCATTTCTGTGCTGTACCAGCACTGCAGCAACAGAATCACAGCATCACAGGATCAGTAGGGCTGGCTGAGACCCCAAGATCATTAAATCCAGGATTTGGCCAATACCCCAATGCCCACAAACCATATTTTGAAGTGCCATGTTTTCTGAACACCCCCAGGGGTGGTGATGACCTGAGGCCATTTATTCCCATCCCACCCTTGTTCCCTGTGAGCAAAGCCTGGCAGAATCAACTCCATCCTGATCTCAGGGATTGTGCAGAGCCAGAAAGTTCCTCCTGAGCCTCCTTTTCTCCAGGCTGAGCCCCTTTCCAGCTCCCTCAGCCCCTCCTGGGGCTCCAGACTTTTCCCCAGCTCCATTGCTCTTCTCTGCACATCCATTAAGCCACTGGAGCTCCACCAGTTTTAATTTCAGAAAGAAAAAAAATTAGGTGTAAGCAGTTGAAAAAACTCTGATAGAGGTCGAAAAAGAGTTTGTAACAACCAGCTCTAAGTCAGGGGCAGTGCTGCAGGTGCCTGAAGGTGGAGGCACTAAACATTGTCCAAAACCCTGGAAATATCACCATGTCCACAGATTTCTTTTGTCTCCTAACCTCAAGCAGTGACTGTTAGGAACAAGCCATGATTTACCTTGCCATTAAAAAAAAAAAATTAAAAAAAAAAGTTTTAAAAATATATTTTTCTTTCAATTGCATGAGCACAAATCCACCTGAAAGTTCCTGGTGATCCCTCACCATCCCAGTTCCAGGGGAACCTGGCTGGGAACTACTTGCAAGCTTCATTTCCATACAAAAGCAAACTGGGAACAGCAGTCAGTGGCTCCCTGTTAATAAACAAACACACAAGACAAGATCAATTAGTCAAAATGATGTGACTCATTTGTCATTTACAGACAAGCTCAACCACACGAGGACTGTGCTCTCATCCAAGGATTTGGCCTTGTTCTGCTCACTGCTCTTGAAAAAAAAAAACGTTTAAAATCAAAAACTCAATGATCTGTGCACCCACAGAGCCCTGATAGAAAGAATCAAGGGTTTGGCTGCTCGCTGTCTATGGGATGTATTTTCCTTCATCAGAAATAGCTGCATTACTCATCTCCACATTGTCCACATCCCTGAGAGAAATTCCAAATCCTCCCTCAGCAATTCTCCCTCTGATCTCTCTGGCACCTCTAGAAGAACAAAAGCAATAAAATGAAAACCTTGAAGTGGTGGGTGAAGCATTAAAGTGGATCCCCATCTTCAGGATCCATTACAGTTTTGATTAAACCATGGTAATCAGCAAAATCTCCCTTTGGATTGTCTTCCTGATACCTGCAAATCTGGTGCTTCAGCCAGCAGCATCCAAACAGATTTTGCCAAAAAATAAGGTTTAAACTTATATTAATGAAGCAGGAAAAGAGAGGGATCAGGAGCCTGGTCAGGTGGGTGAACAAATTGAAACAAAATAAATTCATTTATTCAGATGTGAAGCAGCACAGGCATAGATTTGACCTTGGAATACCTTGATGTCCTCCATATCCATGGAATAGTAAAAAAGGGGAACCCACAGGGCTACACCCATCGTATTTATGTTGGTTTGAATATTATTAGTAGTATTTAGTATTAGTATTAGTGTTAGTATTAACATTAATATTATTCCTGAGGAATTAACCTTTTCTTTTTCAATCCTACCCAGACACAGATCCCAAACATCCATTTTCACTTTCTCCCCTGTCTCCCAGGGTTAGAGGGAGAACACAAATTTAATTTCCCAAAAGCCAGAATTGTACATGCTGGAAAACCTGGCACGTTTTTCAAGAAATGCCCTAAATCTTTATGGAACACGAAATGCACAGGATCCTCCTGTCCATGGCTTTCTGCTGCCCTGGGCTGTGGATCTGGGATGTCATTAAAGCACAGAATGCCAGGACTGCTTGCACAGGAGCCTCAGAGTCTGGCAAACAATTCCCTCAGAGCTGGAAGCTTCAGTAGCACCAGCCCCAGGCTGGCTGCTAATGGAGGGAGCAGAATTGCAAATGCAGTGAAAGGGGGAAGGGGAGGTTGGCAGAGCCTCCTTGGATTCCTCCTTGGATTCCTCCTTGGATTCCTCCAAAGTTTTCTCAGCAGCCACAAAGCAAAGGCACAAATGGCAAGGACAAGCTTTAAGATGCTTCTTGTTGCTCAGTGTGAATTCCAGCCAGGAAGGGACTGGGCAGTGCTGTAGGAATGTGTTTGGAGGAACCCTTAGGGGTGGCATCACCTCTGCTCCCTATTCCTGAACCACCTGTAGGTACAGCCAGCAACTCCCAAGAATTCCAACAACCATGGACAGTCCCACCCTGAGCAGGAATGTTTAATCTGCCCAGCTGATCCCCCTTGGAAATCCAATTAAAGTCCTGTTAGTGTGGAGGAGTTTAGAGAAAATCTCCTGTTGGTGTTTACAGACTAAAGAGCAGAACTTAATTATAGACGGCAGCCTGACTAAGGGCATTATATAATGAGGGAAAGACATTTATAGAGCCCATCTTACAACTCCAACAGTAAGAACTTGATGATAGAGAAAATTTAAAAGGCCAGAAAATGCTTTAGGAAGATGGGAAAAACAAGTGAAAAATCAATACAGTGAGATGTCCTCTGTCCCTTTGTGCTCCCAAACAGGAACAAGGTTGTCTCATTGTCACATCTAGAGCAGGATGACAGCAAACAAGGCAGAAATTTCACTTCAGGACCCACCTTGAATTATACAACTATTAAAAAAAAATAATTTTATCTCCTTAGCAACTCTTGCCAATCACATTGAGCCATTAATGGCAATAATTGTTCAACCACCACAACACATTTTGTTGGCTTTGAGAGATCAAAGAAAGAACAGGAATCCCTGCTAGCATCATCTAGCAGTGGATTAATTAAACAGGGATGCATGGAGAAAAAACCTGCTGAAACCACAGAGAAAGCAGCTGGGATATGGTATTTATTGTGATTATTCCCATTCCCCTTTTATTGGGGATTCCAGGTACCCATCAGAGAAATCCCTGACCTTATCCAACCACATTTTCACCTCTTCCCTGATAACACAGAGCTCTTTCCTACAGCCAAATTGTGAATTAAAGAAAAGTGATGAAACAGCAATTAGGACAGGATTATTCATTCTGGCAGTGGGTGACATGAATATGTTAATAAAACCCCAAACCAGCTGTGGTATAATGAGGATAATTAGGATATTATCCATGGTATTCCTATTTTTGCATCCCATTAATCCAAGGAAATGGCTGGATCTAGGTTTGGGAGAGCTCTGCTGGCTGCAGGAAGCATTGGCTCTGTGATAAATCCACAGGTGTAGAGAGAAGTTCAATCCTTGGTCTTGTCAGGGGGTTCATTTGTGAGCCTGGGCTGATCTCTGCAGGCTGGACCCCTCCAGCAGCTCCTGCCTCCCTGCTGCCACCAGAAGCCCAGGGAATTATCCAAAGAGCCTGATTGATAACTATCTTTTGGGATAAACCAGCATGGAGATAAACCTTGAATTTGTCCAAAAATCTGGGAGCTCCTACTGTCATTGGGGTTTCCCTGTAGGATCTGAGCTCTGTTCTTTATTGTGGTGCTGCAGGAGATGCTTTATTCCACTTCAGCTCCTCACCTCCCTTGGATATTTGGTCTTTCAGGGAGGTGAGTTTTTCCAGGCCAGGCTTTGTTTCCTCCTCTCTGTCTCCATCTCTGCTGCAGACTCTTTTATCCCATGATCCCAGCCCCTCCATGGCTGTAGTAACAGTGCTGGGAATTCAAGGACCATCTGTCCAAGTGTAACTCATTCCCTGCCCACTCAGCTCCACAGTCTGTCAAAAACACCCAGTGTGGGGAAGGAAACCAGAAACCTCCACTATTAAAAGTGCTCGAATTAGCTGGATCTCCTTGACAGAATTGGGTTGAGGAATGACAGCACTGGCAAGATCTGGAGGGCAGAAATCTCTGCTGTGGTAGCAGTGATGGACACTTGGGGACAGGGAAGGTTCTTCCCTGGTGTTGGAATCCCAACATTCCTGGGATCTGGGATGATGAAAACTCTCTTTGCCCAATCCTTCCATTCTCATGTTTCTCTGTGGCATGAAAAAAAAAAAAAAAAAAAAGAAGAACATTTGGACTTCTGGATGTAGATTGAAAATTGCCCAAGCATTCTTAGTTTGAGGTTTCAAGTCAAAAAAGATAAAACATTAAAAAGTTCCCTCCCTGCAATATTTGAAGGGATAATAACTGCTAAGAGGAAAACAAAGCAAGGAAAGAGGCAGATCCATCAACGGGGAGCCCAGATCAGAGCTTTGAGCCAGCTCATTTTTCTATTTTTGAGAACAAATATTCAGGACTTTCAATACTTTCTGTTATAATGGGTATTCTCTTCATGCTTTTTTGCCTTGCTAGGGACATACAGCTTTCTTTCAGCTTTCATTTCCAATTTTATTAAAAAATAATTTATTTTTCCATTTTCTGTTCGACAATGTCAATCAGGTTTTGCAGTTCTGCTCCCTTGCTCTCATAATACACCCAGCAGCAGGAATTCCAGAAGTGCCCAAGCCCCACTGGCAGCTCCCAGTGGTAATGTTTGATCTGTTTCAGGTGGACTGAAAACTCATTTATAATCAAAAAACCAAGAGACACCTGGAATGGAAACTTATTCATTCGGAGCTCTTTGAAACAATCCTCCAGTGGGTTTGAATAGACTGGAAACAGAAGATTCTGAGACATCCAAAGCTGTTTTCCATTTCCTGTGAGCCACATGACAGGATTATCCTGGAAAGTCCTTTTTCCTAGGACAAATTCTGGTGCTCAAATCCTTCACTGCTGTCCCCCACCTCACTCCTCCCTGGCTCCCCCAAATTCCCAGTGGTTTCTGCTTCCACAGGGCTGGAATTTTGACCTCAAAACTCATTGCCTGTGGCTGTGCTGAAAGGTTCAGCTGAAAACAAAAAAGCCCACGTTGCATTTAGGAACAGCAGAAAGCTTTGGCTTGGAAAGGAACTTAAAATTCATTTATTTCCAACCCCCTACCATGGACAATTTTCACTCTCCCAGATTGCTCAGATCTCCATGCAACCTGACCTTGAAGAGACAGACTCAGTCTGGAAATTGAGAAGTTTTGCTCTTTGATGTTATCTAAACCCACCCACAGGAAAAAAAAAAAAAAAAACAAAACACCAAACCTCACATACTTAATATCTATGTCCTAGTGACCGAGTTAAGATGAGGTTTGGGTGGAATCTCACCTAGAAGAGAATTTTCTCAGGCTGAAGCATCAGAATTCCTGATCCTTCCTCCTCCCCCCTTCACTCTCACTGTGACTCCAGGGCTGGGCTGTAAATTGGATCAGTGAATGATCCGAGTTAAAAAAATAGAACCTGAAGGTTTGTTGTGCTCTGAGTTCCTTAATCCAGGTAATTCCATCTGCCCTGCTCACAGCAAACCCCCAAATTCTGGGATCTGCAGCCTGGGGGTGCAGCAGGAGGGGAGGCAGGGCAGGAGCCAAGGGCAGAGGCTCAGAAAGCTCTGCTGGTGGCAGAAATGTTTGGGCAGAAATGTTTGGGCAGAAATGTGCAGAAATGTGCAGAAATGTTTGTGCAGAAATGTTTGGGCAGAAATGTTTGGGCAGAAATTTGCAGAAATGTGCAGAAGTGTTTGTGCAGAAATGTTTGTACAGAAATCCTTGTGCAGAAATCCTTGTGCAGAAATGTGCAGAAATGTTTGTGCAGAAATATTTGGTCAGAAATGTTTGTGCAGAAATGCTTGGGCAGAAATGCTTGGGAAGAAATGTTTGTATAGAAAAGCTTGTGCAGAAATGCTTGTTCAAAAGTGTTTGTGCAGAAATGTTTGTGCAGAAATGTGCAGAAATGTTTGTGCAGAAATGCTTGTGCAGAAATGCTTGTGCAGCCTCCCCCTGCCCTTTGAAGCACAATTAAAGCCCCCTGATCAATGCAGTTGTTAATTATTTGCCCTCCAGTGCTTTATGCAGATAAAGTCATCAGCACCTGGGACGCTCCTGTCATCTGCTCACTTGGAAATTGGGGATTTGTGACACTGGAGCTGTCTCTCACACTGAACCCAGTGACTTGTGAACAAGATTTCGTCTCCTCCTAAGGAAATCAGCTGCTGTTGGATCTTTTAGGTCTTTTTCAACCCAAAATTCTCTGAAATTTTTCTCTGAAGTTTCTCTGACTACATGCAGGAATGAAAAATAATATTCCTTAGCAGTCCATGCTGTTTCATCAGTAAAATAAACTCTAATTAAACTTCTGGAAAAGGCAAAAAGTCTCCCATGATGCTGCAGCCCAGTTTTCATCCATATATATGCATATCAGTCATCTTTCCCCACAGAAGATTATCACACAAAAAACAGAGGTAATGAAATTATTTCTGTCATGAAAATGGTTTTTTTAAGGGTTCATGCTGATAGTAGAGCCTAAAATCTTGCAAGAATTCTGTCTCCCCTGTAAGTTAAATCTGTGACCACCAAGATCACTTTTTACACCAATCCAGCCAAATAAAACTTTCCTGTTTTCACACAGGAAGAGCCTGTTCAGGAATCATCACTTAAATTTTCTTTTCTACCTAACTGTATTTATCTTCAGGGTGATCCTCCAGTATTGACCTGTTGTAAGACACTTGCTTTGTGTCAGGACAATTATTTGCAATTACAAATAAAACATATTAAAAGAAAAGAAGGCCAGGCCCATCCTGTACTGTGCTTGTTTCTCTCATTTAACTTGTAATTGCTTTTATTGACAATTTCTTCTTCCTTCCCTGGAGTGGTGAGGCCATTAAGCAAATCTGCCTTTTTTCTGTGCAAAATGATAATTTAACTGATTAAACTCTTGCATGGTCAATACACTTCCATGAGAGATTCCCACCCCACACACCACACTGGGATTTTGTTTCCATCTGAAGACATTTCAGAGTGTTTCATGACAAATTGGAGGCTATTGGCTTCTTCCCTGGCTCAGGTTTTGTATCCATCCCTTTAGAAAATTACACTTGTTGCCATTAAAAACGCAGCACAGCTCTGCCAGTCATTTTTCTAAGCAGGTGTTGTCACTTTTACACTGTCACTTGCACCTTACACAGCGGCAGGACTAAAGGAAGTGGCCTCAAGTTGTGCCAGGATTGGATATCAGGGAAAAATTCGTCATGGAAAAACATTTAATTTAATTATCTTAGAAATGTTTTCTGCCCTGGAACAGGTGACAGATCTCAGTTTCCTTCCATTCTCTGCTTTACAGCAGCAAAAGAGCAGAAAGCCCCTGATGGTTTTTTAGCAGGGGCTGGGAAAAGAGAGAGTTTCCAAGCAATCCTGTTGTCACCTTGTGACAGCAAGCCCAGAATATTCTGGAGATGCCTAAAGAGGAGCTGCTTCACACCCAGATTTATCCTGCAGCCTTGCACTCATCCTGTGCTCCACTCCCTGCTGAGGAATGAGCTCAGGTTGAAGGAATTTGGGGTAAATTGGAGAAAATCCCATGATATCCCATGATAACTCCAGAGCAACCCTACACCCTATCCCTGTCACCCCATCCCAGCACACCTTTTATCTTTATTTTTATTTTTATGTCCCATTCAATTTGACCTTCAGCACCTGGAGCCTGGAAGAGACATTTTGGAACCATCTGCTCAGAAATCTCTTTTATTCCTGCAGCTGGAAAGTTCTCCTCCACTTTGCTACCCTTTTTCTTTAATCCCCAAATCTTTATTTTCTGTAGTTCCTAAAGAATAGATTGTATGACTCAAGTTTCCTTTTTTATTTTTTTTTCACTTCTATTTATAGTCTTAAAAAAAAAAAAAATTACTCTTCCATTTTCATACAAAGTATTTAATGGAAGAGTGAAGTGAGCTCCTGTTCAGCGACTCCAGGAGTTCTCAAACAAGAGGGAGGCTTATTAGATGCTAAATGAGTTTCATTTCAAATTGAAAACATTTTCTGTCTTGTTGTTTTAATTCAAGTCATTAGCTGTACCTGAGTCTAAATTAGCTACATTTTCCTGAACTTCTGAAGTATTTAAAAAGTCTCTTTCAAATTCCTTTATCTGAGTGTATCTCTGTCCCATTTGTAATGGTCTGCTGTATTCATTAGATACTGGGAACCATCTGTTAGAAATTTGCCCAGAACAAATCCAGTTCGAGCAGGATAAGGAGGCATAACTCTGACTTTCTCAGAGCTAATAGCTCAGATTTTGGTGAAAGGGTTGAAATCAGCTGCACTTGAGATTTTCACCCTGTTTTGAGAAGACAGCAATGGTGGTTAATTAAAATAAGAAGACATTTCTTTAGTCTCCAAAGAATATTTGTAAATCACAGATGAAATTGGAAGTAATTTATCACGGATGCTCTATGAAATTCAGCTGTAGATCCATCTGGCCAGGGTGCTTTAGGAGGCAATATTGCTTGCAGGGCACTTTTTATTGCTTATCTCTCCTGGGGGTTATCTAAGTATTGCCTTGATAATGCTGGCAGCTCTATTTCAGCCACAAAATAATAAATGGCTCCTATTTCTACTGTATGTAATTCAGAACAAGGAAAAAAAAAATCTTTATTAATTTGTCTCCTTAAACTTTTTGCATATAACCTCTTCCAAGCTGGGTTTGTTTTCCTTTAGGAGGCTGAGGGGATGTGGGCTCTGGGACATTCACCTGCCTTTTGTGCAGAGCCAGAATTAATTAACAGCAGAGTGGAGCTCATTTAAGAAACAAACCAGACAAATTTTTGTTCTGATCCAATCTTGAGCTGCATTTCTTAAGCTTGGAGTTGAATGGAAGGATTGATTCTGGATATATTGATTTTAGCACATTGAAATACATTCAGGAATAGAGGTCATGCTTAGTGCTGTCGATGAACACAAGTAAACGACCCAGAAACATTTAGGTTTGTATTTTTTGAACAGCTAGAAGCCTGATCAGATGAGTCTGAAGTCTAATTAGGGGTTGCACAGAGGTGGTAGCTTGGAAAAACACAAGTTTTCAAAT
Source organism: Toxostoma redivivum (assembly GCA_013397375.1). Classification (NCBI taxonomy): domain Eukaryota; kingdom Metazoa; phylum Chordata; class Aves; order Passeriformes; family Mimidae; genus Toxostoma; species Toxostoma redivivum. Next base: position 654,754 of record VXBI01010429.1, read on the forward strand.
TAAACATTAGATGCCAAACAAGCCTGGATCACAGAATCCCAAAATGGTTTGGGTTGGAGGGATTTTAAGAACATCCAGTGCCACCCTGCCATGGCAGGGACACCTCCCACTGTCCCAAACCCCAGTGTCCAGCCTGGCCTTGGACATTCCAGGGATCGAGGGACAGCCACAGCTTCTGTTCCAGAACCTCCCCACCCTCCCAGGGAACAATTCCTGCCCAAAATCCCATCTAAAGCTTCTCTCTTCCAGTTCAAAGCCATTCCCTGTTGTCCTAACACTGCATTCCCTTGGAATAATCCCTCCCCAGCTCTCCTGGACCCAAACCAGTGAAGATTTGACCAGGAGGGCTCTGCCAGCTCCAAGTGACCCAAATTTACCCAATATTCTCTCCCTGCCCTTTCCTCCCATTCTGCCCTGACAAACACTGCAGGAAATGCAAAAAGGGGAGAATTTCATAGTTAAATGAACATTTTGATACAAGATATAAGATTGATTGCTGCTGCTCAGGTAGATTTAAGCTGAGCTTATCTCAGAGCCCAGTGAGAGCTCTGTGACCCTGTGATGTCAGCCCTAGCTCAGTGATTCCAAGGTGTGCTCTGCTGTCCACCTGGACCTGGTTTCCATAGAAAAACTGCTCTGAAACCTAGCTCAGGTAAAGATTTTTCCCCTGCCGGCAGTTCAGGGGAGGAATTGTTCCCAGAGGTCCTGAGTGCTGTTTACTGTTTTTCCTGCTTTTCCATTAGATGTATCTGACAGCTCCTGTTGCCAGGGTTTCATCCCACTCTGAGCCACACACCAGGGTTACTCACTGGGGTATAAAACACATTTTCCAGGGCCAGCCTCTGACCCAATGCTGTCAATGAGCTCTTCCAGTAAAACCCTCAGAAAAATCCAAGCCCTCGGTTTCAAGGGAAGTGATTTGATTTTTAATTTACAGCCATTTTCAAATATTACTAAAACGATCACTCACCTGCTTCCCTATCCCTCCTCAACAAACCCCAGCCAAATCTGTTTTTTTTTTTCAAGTATTAATGCAGTGTAACTGTGCTGGAATCCCAGAGCAAGCCCAGGAGGGAATATCAGCAGACCTGAGGTCAGATTTGCTCCTTCCCAAGCTGCTCACTTCCAGCCCAATGCCACAGAAGAGATGAAGAACAGAGGTGAGATTTGTGTGCTCAACTCCAAATCAGCACAGGGGTGTGCTGGAGTATCAAACTCCAGAGGGGCAGTGCTGAGCAGAGCAGAGGAGCTCAGGGATGAGGTCTGGGGGAGTGGGGAGCTCTGGCACTGCTGCTGGGAGTTCCCCCTCTCCTCCCGGTGTGCTGCCTGCTGATAAAGTGCCATTCCTCTGGAAAAGTCACGGAACAGCAAACCAGAGAATGAGAGGAGCTCACTTGGGACTCAGGCTCTCCTCTGGATGCACATGAGCTCACATATGCACTAACTAATTTTACAAGGGGTGTTACACACTGGAGAAGCCTCAAGTAGCTCTTGGATTGCTGCAAACCAATTCTGAATACGCTCCTTTGAATTCCAGATTTGGGTTTGGTTATATTCCAGTCCTTTAATCTTTCAATATTCATTAATATTTTCATGAATAATTTTTTGTACATCACTGAGATACGGGTGCTCTTCCTTCATCTGTCTTGACTTCTATGCAAGCAAAGATATTTCCTATTTTTTATTTATTTTTCTATAAAACAAAAACTACCCATGTCACTCAGATGACCAATTCCTCACTGTAAATAGCAAATATTCAATAATTTCAGGAGTCTGCTGCAAACAGCCATGTGCAGGGAGAGGTCCTGCCTGGTAATTAACATCTTATTAACAACTATTAATAATAAATACACCTGCAGCAATCCTGAGCAGATCACAGAAATCAGAAGCAGAAAAATTGCTCAGTTACTTCAATAATTTATTTCCAAAGATTCAATCCATGAGTTCAGCTCACTGTTTATGATTTAGATAAGAGGAGGGGAAAAAAAGATATTTGGGGGTTGAATGGATCTTGCAAATGGGCTGAAACGCCATTTTATTAAAGGATTTCTCTGAATATGAAAATACTTTAATGTTACCATAGCTTTAAAGGTTTCAAGTGATTTTGCCTTTGCAGTTGGAACCACTGATTTTTAACATTAAATCTCAGTTTTGAACTAAAGAAAAACAACTGTTTTCCTATCCCCCCGATATAGAAAAGAAAAATTGCAGTGTAAAGCAGGAGAAATCGAATCTGGAAAAGCAGAAAGCAAATCAAAATAATCACAAATGTATTCTTTTTCAAAAATGAGATTTATTAGCCAATCTCTCGGTGTTATTAAGCTGGATGGAGAGCAGCAGCATTATTATGTTTCGCAGTGCTATTCAGGAGAGCTGGAAATCTACAGCTATGCAGAAATGGAAAAGCACACGGAGGAATAGCCACTTGAAATAATTCAGGGGTAGGGAAGGGCTTGATTGCACAGGGGGTTGATGCTAGCAGCAATTTTGGGAAGGGTTGGTTTTCCTGCAGAGAGAGCAGGGAAAGGCTTGGGCTGTGTTTTGTGGTTTACAGATGTCCCTCCAGGTCTGTGCTGGGTGCTTTGGGTGGAACAGAGACACCAAAGTGTCCAAGGATTCCAGGGGATGGACACAGATTCTGCTCCTCTGGTGGCACCTGTGGAATTCAATCTGCTGCAGCAGGAGTGCCAGATTACAGAGCTGTCATAAAGATTCAACAAAAAAAAAAAACAGTTGAGGGGGCAAGTTTCTCCTTCAAACAGTGGGCGTGGAGAAGTGCTGGGAGATGTTATTAAATTTATTAATGCAGACTTGCTATGATGGGAGAAAATTAAAAATTCAAGTTCTATTAAGTTCTTCTCTAGAAAATTAAAAATTCAGCTGGGTAAGAGCTGGTGTAGTTAGTACAGGCTTTAAAAAGGGAACAGGCACCAGGACAAGAGGACATGGCCTGAAGCTGCACCAGGGGAAAATTAGGTTGGATATCAGGAAAAAATTCTTCACTGAAAGGGTTGGAAAAAGTTTTCCAAGGAAGAGCTGGAGTCTCCAGCCCTGTGGGTGTGCAGAGTGACAGAGAGCAGGAGCTCAGGGGAATGGTTGGATTTAATGATCTTAAAGGTCTTTTCCAGCTGAACGATCCTGTGCTAATGTCACTACTAATGACCCTGCCCATCCCTAACTCTGGGGTTTCTGCACCTCCCCCAAAACACCCTCAGTGTCCCCAGAGGTTTGCTCTGAATGCTTTAGGGACAGATTGCCCTGCCTGAAACAGCGGTGTGTGTCTCAGATCTCCAGGGGACAGATGCCATCCCATTGTCCAGGTGACAATCCATGCCATACCAATATTGTTTGATCTCCTGGAGGAGAGTCTGGCTGCTGCAAGGGAGGGGCCATCAAATCCAGCTGCACTGGGGAGGCCCCTGGGAATGCCCAAAAAAGCCATGGATTGGTGTTTAAAGGATGTTATGTAGGACTCCAAATCCTCAGGGCAGATTTATGGACATGGAAATGTGGGATTGCTCCAACACAACCCCACAGAGATCAGAGGAACAGCAGGGCAGAGCCACAGAGGGATTAAAAGTGGAATATTTCCCATGATTAAAGAATTCCAAAGGGCATCCAGGAGCGAAGTGGTGCCCAACTGCACCAGGGGGATGTGAAGGTGCTGATGGAGGGTGGGAGGTGTTGGCCAGAGCAGCAGAGCTCAGCCCAGGGTGGAGCACAGGATGGATGTATTTCTTGACAGAAACTTATCCAGAAATACCAGCTACTGGAATCTGGTGAAAATAAAATAAAATTAAATTTAAAAAAAAAGGAAATAATTGTGCTTGGGGCTCCTCACCAGGGCATAGAATGGTGAGAATCCTCCTGCCTTGGAGAAGGGTGGGAACGGGGAGCAAGAATCCACCTGCAATCTCAATTTTCTCCACGGACTAAATCACTCAGCCCTTGGAGCAAGGTAGAAAATCCCAGACAAACTTCAGGCAGGTGTTTGGGAAGCAGTTTTCTTCCAGCCCTGGGCCCTTTGCTGCCCCAGTTGTGAGCAGTGTGACTTGCACACCCCTCACAGACATCCTTCATCTCATCCCAATGGCTGTTCATGCAAAACCAGAGCATTAAACTGCAAATGGGAAACTTAATTAAAATATTCCCCTTTCTAAGATCAATAATCAAGGAAAATAGTTTCACTTTCCATTGATATATCAGTTTTTTCCCTCATTTGAAAAAAACTGTGAATTACGCTTTCTAGCATATTGCTTGCAAAAATGCTCCAAAAGCAAATTAAACCTTCTGGCAGCCTTTGATTCATTTTATATATGACATAGAATAACTTAACAGATATATTAGAATACAGCACAAAATAACATAATTAGGCACAGTTTCATGTCTAGAGTTTGCAAGTGTGGAAGAAACTTTTTAAGCATTTAACTCATTTAGTAAAACTCAAGTACTACAGAGCAAATTGTGAATATTTTGATCTATATAGAGTTTGATTCCAAACTCTCAGCTCTCAGTAGAGCTCACTTTATAAAGTGACTTCTAATTTATATTCTGTGTTAATGTCAAGAAACTAAATCAGAAATCTAGAAGCAATTATATATAATAAGGTGGAAACAGTGGAATAAAGTCTGTCAGGTAATTTCAATCAAAATCCATAACACTGGTGTATCTGAGCACTCTTCTATCTGCACAGAGAATTACAGCAGTCTTGCATTTTATTTATTTAAATTTTAATAATACTAGATCTCATGAGAGTTTTTTAACTCTCTGAATTAGTACAAGACCTTCAATTTAATTTTGTGATTGTGGGTCTTAATGAGGAATGTTTTAATTTCTGTGGGATTGTGCAAGTCCAGAGCTGGACTAGAACCCCTCTGGCACTTTATTCCTATAAATAAGATCCTGCCTTTAGGAAAGTTCACAGTGAAAATTTGTCAATTTATCCATAATACAAAGATTCAATCTACAAGAATTCTACTGAGAATTTTTCAGTATTTGGAGCATTTCATTATGAGAAATAAGTATTGCATGCTTAATGCATGAGAGTATTTCTCATTCTGAGAGCAAAGAAAAGAGCTGGGAATAACATTTATGCTACAGGGCTGTCAGTCAGTGTTCCTGCAGTGATTCCTCTCTCTTTGCCTTTGAGAAGTGTGAAGGGAGAGTTTGGGTGTCTCCAATATTGAAGAAAGTGTTTTTTCTCTGAATTGAGAACAATCAAGGAGTGTTTGTGCTTCACAGTGTTTGAATTGAGCCTGGATTACCAGGACACAGGGAGTGGTTTCCCAGTGCAGGAGATGGGATATTGGGGAGGAATTCCTCCTGGGAGGGTGGGCAGGGCTGGCACAGATGCCCAGAGCAGCTGTGGCTGCCCCTGGATCCCTGGCAGTGCCCAAGGCCAGGCTGGACACTGGGGTTTGGGACAGTGGGAGCTGTCCCTGCCATGGCACTGGATGGTTTTTAGATTTCCTTCCAGCTCAAACCTTTCAGTGTTCTTTGATTCCATTCATTCAAAACCTGCAGCTCAGTTTTCCCCTTGGCCACAGGATGTCAGCTCAGTTTACACCTTGGGGCTCATAATTTTTCCTGTGCTTTGCAGACCTGTGCTCTTCTCCTGAGTCCTGCACCAACCACATCACATTTTTCAAAAGGCATGAGCCATCCTGAGGTGCTGAAGGGATCCAAAAGTCTTTACAAAAATCTATCATCACGTTTTCCTTCACTGTAGAGTGGGTGCAGTTTGCCTCTCTTCTCTAAAACTCTGATGCATGAAAAAGAAGAAAAGCAAGGTGAAGAGCACAACAATCAACCATGGCAAGTCTCCACGTTGTTACTTCAATGATGCACAATCTGTTTGCTATCTGAGCACTGTAAACAGACTAATATTTCCCGAAGTATGGGATAAATCAGCCATTTAGAAGCAGCGAAGAGAAAATGATGAAGCTGCGAGTGAGTTGTGAAGCAGTGAATAAGGATGTATTACACCACGGGAAACCATCAATATTTGTTTATTGTGTCAGTGTGAGGAATAAATCTGTGGGCTAATTTGTATTCTCTTCAGTTAATTCCACGGTTCCTGATGCATTTTTGGGCTTACCTAAAAACAGAGGCCAGACAGAATTAAGGGAATAAAAAGCTGTTCTATTTATTGAAGGACCCTCAGGTACATTTATGGCAGACGAAGCCCCTCAGGGGCTGCACCCAAAATGGATGATGGGTCATGGGTTTTCACATTTTTGTTTGGTCCATTTGCATATTGAGGGTTAATCTCCCAATTACAGCTCCAGGTAATGAAGTCATTTACCCCCAGTTTGCTCCCCCAACTCACTTTTGTTTCCATCCCTGGGGCCTGAGGCAGTGAGGGGTCCTTGATTCCCAGCCTGGAGAGGAATTGTTGTGTCTGCCCAAAATGGGAGAGCAGCAGCCAGCACTGGATATGGAGTTTGGAGTTACACACTAAAGAATTGCAGGATTACAAATATATGAAAAATAGAAAAGGCAACAACTCTGACCCAGGCACTGGCAAAAGGCCCTTCTCACACTCGGCACCTCTTTGTCTCCCTAAGCAGGGGATTTATCTGATAACATCAAGATTCTGGGCTTTATNGGTTGGGCTGAGTTGGGTTGGGTTGGGCTGGGTTGGGCTGGAAGGGACCTTGAGGATTATCTCATTCCAACCCCCTGCCATGGGCCAAGCTACTCACAAAATTAGTTAAGCTGCCATTAACAAATGAGCTCATTAAGTGTCTAATTGCCCTCCTTGCCTCCTTTCCCCGAGCTGCTCTTTTGACTCCTGATGGATGCTTTTAAAGCTTGATTAGAGCTACATGAGCTTATCTCCAGGCAGACCAAATCCCACCAATCCTCAATGGAGATGTTGGAGGAAAATCACTCAGCACCATTAAAACCGAGCTTTGCAGGATGACCACTGCCACTGAGCTGTTGTTGCTCTTTGGTCCTTTTATTTTTCCCTCTGTATCATTTTCCCCTCTTTGGTGAGATGTTCAGTTCCATTTTTGAGCTACAGAGCTGATCTGCATAAAAGCTGTTGGCTCACATTCCAATGGCTATTGGAAGTCAAAATCTGGATGGCTGAGGGCTTGTAAAGAGAAGAGGTAGAATGTTGGAATGGAGAAGATTTGCAGCTCTAATGAGCCAAAAAGGAAAAGATCTTGCAGGTTTTCATGGGACCAACATGAGAACAGAATTAATTTTTTTTTGGTTATTTGAGCGAATTGAGCATTTTATGAAAACGGGGTGAGGAATCAGAGATAGTTCATTTAGTTTTCTGCTTCACTGAAATTCTCCTGCCAACAAATATTATCTGAATTGTTTGTTCATGAAAGGTTTTTATCAAGGTCTTTTTAAAGCACTTATTTCAATATCCTGTTGCAAAGGGCTGCAAAGGTTAGGAGGGTTTGCTTTGAATCCCACTATTATTTCTTCATTAATCATCCAATTTTTGGCATTTAATAAATGTCTGTTTGCAGGGGAAAAATGAAAAGTTGGATTGGTTCTAATCAAATTGGACTAAAGATATTTCAAGAAAGCAGAGAAAGCAAACATTGGTGTGACATGAAATAAACATGGAAGCAAAACTGATCTACATCAAATATATTATAGGAATCTTTGGAATAAATGGGGAAAAAAAGAAAACAAAATGTTTTCACTGTATTACTTATTAAATTGCAAATTTCTTGGTTGGTGACATTCAGCTGTGGCTAAAGGCTTTCAATTCATATCCAAAATCCTTTGAGCTCCAAACTGCAAAATATCCCTCTTTCAATCCAGATAATTAAGTAGAGTGTGGAAAAGTGAAGAACTATGAGTAAATTTAATTAATTAATGGATAGGTGGTTTTATACTTCAAGGAGATAATTCAGAATGAAGCCACTGCCTTCAAACGAATATTGATGGACACTGAACTTTGGTTTTTAACCATAAATTATTCCCATTTCTGAGAAGGCAGCAAATGAGAAATGCTTCAAGATGGAGCTGCATCCAAGGAAGCCTTTAAATAAGAAAAGCCAACCCCAAAGAGCAATTAGCAATAAATAATGTGTTATTTAGGACTTCTTTTCTTTGTGACCCACATGTCAAAGAAGTGGGTTTTTCAATTATTTTGTTAATTGCAACTGTTTAATTAATGGATCTTACAAAAAAAATAACAACACCCACATAGTCTGTGCGTTGTAAATGATTCAGTGCAGATAATTTTTCGCCTTATTTTCACAATTCACCACTTGAACTTACTGATAATACTCTCTTAATTTCATAGTTTTTCTATCTCCCATGAAGAAGAATGTTTTGAAGCAATGAAATTTTCTTTCTTGATGAAAAGGGCTGTGGCATTTGTTTTTCATTCCTACTTGCACATTGTAAAATCAAACCCATTAGGAGCTCAGTACTTTCAAATCTAAATTCACCTTCTAAAGAGCTCTTGGTCTCTTTGAAACATCTTGCAATAATTTTGATTTGGTGGCAAATGCTAAATTTAGGCCTTCACACCTTCCACTGTCCCAGCTGCTCCAGCCCCAATGTCCAACCTGGCCTTGGGCAGTGCCAGGGATCCAGGGCTGCTCTGGGCACCCTGTGCCAGCCCTGCCCACCCTCCCAGGGAGGAATTTTTTCTCTAAATCTCTCCTGTTTTAGTTTAAAACACTTTCCCTTTCTCCTATCACCATCTGCCTGAGTAATAAGTTGCTTTTCTTCTTTTTTAGGCTCTAAAGTCAAGTTTCAGAGCCTGTTTTGTTGAGTGTTTCCCAAAACCACAACCAACGTTCCCAACTTCTGGTTCCCTTGTTGCTTTTGCACAGAGGAACTCAGATTTGAAACAACCCAAAAAATTTCTTCCTGAACTGTTTGGAAATCCTTCATTTTGGAGGAGTTGTAGCACCAGGGGACACCCATCTTTCTCCAGGATTCAGCAGAGCTGGAGAGAGGCTCAGTCACAGCAAGGTGTGCAGCATCCCCACTCTGCACAGAAAATGCCAACAGCTCCTCTCCAAGCACAGCCAGACAAGGATGCTTCCCTCAAAATCGCCTGGAGACCCCGAGGAGCAGTGCAGGAACCCCTCCCCGAGTTTCTTGGCCACCAGTTTTTGATTTCCAGCTCAGCAGGGAGGAGCAGTGCTGTGATGAGGATTGCTGACCCTTGGAGGAGATTTGGATGGGCTGGACAAAGAACAGGAGCAGGCTCCTCCACTCCTCTTATTTCCATATTGCACCTAGGCAATGCATTCAATCACAACACTAAAATGACAAAGACCTCTTTGTTTTAATTGAATTTCTCCATGAAATGAAAAAAAAAAAAAACCTTCCCACATTCAGCCCTTGAGATCTCAGAATATCCTTGACCCCTAGGTACCTTTCCAAATAAAATCATTTCAAATTTCATTACTTGTTTTCAGATAATCAAGTGCATTATGTGTTCATTAGTTCATTCAAACCTCTGCACATTCCACGGAGTCATTTTAATGTCAGTTGATTTAGCAGCAGTTAAATCTCACATAAAGGGAGGGAGACAAGGACAGCTCTGTTTGCTCCACCTGCACAATAAATGTACAGAACCTATAGAGGAATTAAACAATAACTCAGAAATACATCTAAGCAGACAAAAGCAAATTCTCAAGGTCTTATCCTCTACTTGTGGAAATCTCTAAAGGACTTACTAAGAAATATAAACCAGAAGATAACAAGGAGTAAACAATGAAACACAAAGCAAATAACAAAGTGGGAGGTGGGAACTGCCAGCATGGCACAGCCTGGGAAGAGGGATTAGAGCATGGACAAGACAGTGGGAGATTTTTATCAAATATCCTTCAATGACAGACAGGTCTGTTGGGTGCAGAACCTGGTGTACAGGATGAGAAAATAAATCAATTCCAAAGTCAACCAGTTTGAATAAAAATATTCAAGCAATGCTGTCTCATAATCTATTAATCATGTGCCACAGTTAACAAGGGGTGAGGAAAAGTGGCTACAAATACTCTTTATCCTGTCTTTCCTTTGGGACATATTAATATAATCCTTTTAGGGTGGATGGAATACAAAGAACTGAAAAGTGCTCCCTCTTCCCCAGGTGCAGGGAAGTCCATGGTAATGGAGCAGAGTTATTCTTTATGGACAGTAGATGGACCAGGATATTCCCAGCTGAACACAAAATGGAATTTAGCAGAGATCTGCAGACCCCTCAAGTCCCTCAGAAAAGCATTTGGTACCAAAGGCATTGATTGGAAACCTGACTGGAAACTTCTATTTGGGAAAATAAAAACTCCATTAAAAGTAAGCAGTTATCTTGGGTTTTTCTCCATACACAGCTTCAGGAAAACTTCACCAGCAATGTTTTGAAGGAAAATTAACATTGTTTGCAAAAGAAACTTGTATGAAACTTTGGTGAAATGGTATTTCCTCTTTATCTGATTTAATTGATGTCATCAAGACACAGACTCCATATTTTGAGATTTTTTTGGGAAATTCACTAAAATCAAATGTAGATTTCTGTCATGTTTGTGATGGACAAACAGTCCTGAGGAGTCTCATCCAGACATTTATTCCTAGGAGTAGAGGTCCAGGTTCATAGCTAGGGACAATGAAAAATGAGGAAAAATGAGGAAAAACGAGGCCATTGGGTTTGTAGCCTCTGGAGCAGAATCCTGCTGAGCCAAAGCTCTGATGGATCTGAGGAGCTGCTCCATGGATTCACTCCCTGAGCCTGATCTGACTCTGCTGCAGGTAAACCTTGAGTAAAGAGAGATTTGGAAGGAAAATGAGCAAATATCAAAGAACTGTGTGCAGCAGTTCCATAATCTTTCAGCATTGATCTTTGAGGGGTACATGGGACACAGGAGAAGGCTCTGAGGTAAAATTCACTTTTCAAAGGACATTTGAAAAGCCCCTATTGATGAGTTAATTAGGCCATTCTCTTGCATCTGGTAGAGGAGGTGCATGCCTGCAGTCTTCCTCACCAGGCAGACACTGTTCCCACCTTCAGTCCACTTTAATTAATTTAATTAAGCAGATCATTCCTTCCTCTTCTGAGTGGGCAGGGAGGCTCATCCTGAGCGTGATAAACACACTGTGAACAAAGCACTGGAGTTTTGGCAGTGAGGGGAGAGTTTAGAAAAATTAAAAGCAATATATTTCTAAGGGAATCACCAGTGAGAGAAGTGGGTTTATGCTTCCCTTTAAGAAGAGACAATATTTTTTAAAAAAATTGGAAACCTAAACATTTTTCCCCACATGCTGCAACACTGTGTGGATCCAAAGCTTTATTGGTAGCAAGCAGCTTTTATTTGATCCCACATGAAAATCACCCTTGAGGAGCACTGAGCCACAGTATTCCATCAAGAATCCCTGGACCTAAAAATCTGCAAAGCTCCTGTGTGCTCCTATCTATTTTTATGTATTTTATTAAATATATCTTCAAGTGCTGCTCAGTAACCACCGGGCCCTTACACTGAGATGCCTTTTTAGCAGCAACAGTAGGGAAAAAATAATGTGGGCACGACATGTTTGCCTGAATAAATATAATTATGTTTCCTTGTAGTTGCTTGATGTGGTGACTATTACAATTTCCCACTTAGCTGGAGAGCTTGCTTTAAAACCCAAGAATAAAGGCTTGTCTGCCTCGAACTGATGCTCAGTTCTGTCTGAATGCATTCATTCTCTTCCCATCTTTGTGCAACAAATGATTTTCTCCTCTCCATAATAACAGCTACAATTATTATGTGGGTTTTAGTCTCATGATAAACTTGTACAGAGGTGAAAACAGCTGCACTGAGGGAGTGTGGCAGCTTTTTCTGGCCCTGGAAGTGTTTCCTCCCAGGGTGGTTTCTCTCCTGGGGTTGGTAGTTGGAGTTTGGTGACAGCAGATCCCTCACTGTTCATATTCACACAACAAAGTATTTCTTATCTATGCACAATTAACCATTTTTCTAAATCTCTAAGCTCTCTGAAGGTCAATTTTTGATGTCATTGGGTTGGGGGAGTTGACTTTTATTTTGTTTTATACAATTCAGCAGGACAGGAAGATGAGAAAATGGACAGAATAATCTTTGGGGCTCCAACTGCAAACTCTTTTTTATTGGTGCTTATATTGAAAGCAACTCAAAAATACATTTTGGCTTTAATCAATTTTCATCCATCTTATTTCAACCTCACTGAGTCCTGAACATGTCTCACTTTCTTTTCCTTTCTGTGCTTTGTTCACAGCACAAACATTGTGAAGTCTCACTCGGGGTAGGTCATGTTGCACAGAGACAAATATCTTGTCTTCCCTGCAGTGAAGCTGAGAATATCTTAAGCTTTTTATTTTTTATGAAACAGAAGTTCAAAAGTTCATCTTGCATAGGCTTCAGCCATGGTGAGGAAGAAAGGGAAAAGTCCTCAAGAGATAAGTGGTGTAACAATGAGAAACTCAAAGTCAGCCTTGTCTAGGGGATGGCTCCTTTTAATTGGGCCATGATTAAAGCTTTGCTTCTCTCTCTCATTGGAGGTGTGGCTGTGCCACAGCTTTTGGAGCAATCTTTAAAAAATGGCAACAACTCCAATTAGCTCTTTTTTTTTTTTTTTTTCCTCAAGAGCACAAGTTTTCCTTTTTTCCCTGAAAACCCACAATTTTCACTCAAGTAGATCAGTAATCAGAAGGGATTGTGAATCCAGTCTCAGTGCTGGGCCACACAATTCCAGTTTTGGACTCTTCTGTAATTATAGTAATTAGCTTCCCTCATTTTCCTCTCAGCAGATATCACTGCTTGGCATTTCTTGTCCTTCATGTATCTCTTGTTGTTCATTGCTTTGTCCAAAGTGAGTCGTGCCAAATTTAATCCTCAGTCACATCCTTCTGGTTTTGTTCCATCATGGCTTCAATTGAGTGGTGCTACTCTAGAGGGAAAAGGATCCAGTCCCAAATTATGGCTCTTTTCCTGGCCAAATATGACCATATGTAAATATCTGAGGGCAATGGAGCAAGTGAGAATGAAAATTATAAAAACTAGTGGATTTAGGAGTGAAATGGAAATCTGTGCAGGAAATAGGAGGGGGAGGAAGGAAAAATCTGTTTGTGGGGGAAGAGGATTCATTGTTCTTCTCTTGACCTAACTGAAAGGAATCTTTTGTAGACACTGTTTGTGCTGTAGATCTTTCTTATCTCACCCTACTCAGTTTTGTTTGTCTAATATCTGCTCAGCAAGTGCCTGACTTTATTTGTCTTCATTCCCCTCTATAGTCTCTGCAATAATCCTCTGCTATTATATATCTTTGTTTGCCTTACATTTCCTTAGGAGTTTTCCTCTGACGTTGTTCATCTTCATTCCCTGAATATCCAGCGAGCAGCAGCTGCCTGACACTGCTCAGCCTGGATCTCCTCCCTCTGAATCAGCAGCACTTCCCTGTTGGATCCCAAAAATCTGGAGTTTTGGAGCTTTCTGTGCTTCCAGGCACAGCCCCCCTGGAAAACACTGCTCTGGAGCTGAAACCTTGGAGAAGGCTTGGAAATATGAATAATGAGTTAGAAATCACCAATGTGCAGTGGGTTAGATGTGTGTGTTTGCACTGGGGGATGGGTTTGAAATTTGAGGTTTTTACAGTGTAGGGGTGGGTATGGGACAAGATGGAGAATTTTGGGTGGTGTCTTTTTCTTTATTCATCTTCTTCTTCCTTCTTCTTCACAGAACTCAGGTAGTAACCTTTGGTTGGTCAGTCTAAAGTCACTCTAAAGGCCATGAGAATCTATTATTGGGTCAAAAAGATAAATAATGTAGGTGTTAAACTTTAATTGGTGTGTTTAGCTTTAAAAGGCCTTGAAGCAGGCTCAGCTGGGGCCATTTTTTCCACTTCTAGCAAGGATCTGGAGGTGCTGTTGCACTTTCTGTAATTTCTGCTAAGACATAAAACATCCAAGCCCAACCATGAGAACCATCTCAATTGGCTTTTTTATTAATCCTGGCTCTGAGGGAAAACAGATGAGACTGATGACAAACCACTAATTAGTGGTGCACAGCCCCACAGTTCCCTGCACTTGTCCCTCTCCATTTGCCACCTCCAAGAGCCCCCTGCACTCATGTCCATTAGAAACCTGACAGAGCTCAATTCCTTTTCACTTCCCAGGATATCCAGCAGTCATCATCTGCCACCACTGGCTCCAGGCTTCAGAATTTTATTTTTTTTTTTTTTAATCCTGGATCATTCCACAGGTGTTCATGCATGGCCTTGCCTTGGGTTGTCCCACCCTGCTGGGGAAATTCCTGCTCTGGATGTGCCACTTTGGGATTCATCATCACAGAATCCCAGAATGGTTTGGCTTGGAAGGGACCTTAAAGATTGTCTCATTCTGCCCCAAAAGAGTAGTTGTGAATTCTTCTGTAATATTTCATGTTGGATTTTATCTCCACAGTTTTATGAAATAATATAGGAAAAATAGCCTTTAAACCAGGTAGCTCATAATTATAAGCAGGGAAATGTTACGGATTTTTTTCCCATATACCATGAGAAATCTGAAATATTTAATCTGCAGAAAGGATTTTTTAAGATAAGAAACCCAATTGGAAGAATTTCCGAATTCTCAGATTTAAACCCGAAGAATGAAGAGTTATTTTTAAATCAAACTTCTCATTTAACAAAAGTATTTTGGAGAGGTGTTATAAACAGATGTGTGGTTAATGAGATCCAGCATCATCAATTTTAATTTTCAGTCTGTTGTTTTTTCAAATTTTCATTGCTCTCATGAACTCAGACTAAGAAAATACATTAGATTAAAAATTTGAATTACTCTTGAAGTGTAGCTGAACTCTGTAATTTTAGCAGCCCTATGTTCATTAGGGTAAAGAAACAGCATTGTTGAATTCATGATACTAAAAATGAAATAATATTTTAATGGGGAAGAAGAGCCCTTCTGAAAAGCAGCTGTTATCTTTTTTGTTTTATCCAGCCAGGAGCAATATTTCCTGTCCAAGTCTCTGGTGGCTCTGTTTGGATGAACATGACTAAAATGCATCTTTTTGAAAATTTTAAATTTTATACCCTGTTGTAGCCAAGAGCTCAATTTCACACATTGGACTTGTCTAAGTCAAAACCTGTTTTCCTTTTTATTTCTTCTTCTGCTTTCAACCCAACACATTGCTTCTAAATTAAACACAAGCTGGGGGAAAAGAGTTTTATTGAGAGTTTACAAAAGGTGACTGGGAGCTGGAGAATGTGCAGAGACACACCGAGGTTTCCTGGAAATTCCTGATATTGTGCAGGTGCCAACCTGGGCAGGGTCAGCCTGGGAAGAGGAGAGGGGCAGAGTTCATGGATCTGTGCCCAGGTTATCCCAGCTCCAGGATGAGCTCCCCACATTCAGTTTTGTGTGGATTAGGGGCAGAAAAGGGAGAGGTGTTTTTTTTTTTTTAATCATTGGAAATATGCTGCAGTGAAAGCCTGCAAATGTCCACGTTCATGGCAGGAGGGAAGAAGAGAAATTGGTTTTTTTCCCCTTTTTATACTTTTTTTATTCTTCTATTTCATTCTTTTTATAGTAAGAACTATGATACTCAACACAATCTAAGCTACACTCAGTCTTAAAGACTATTAAATCAATGAGATGATACCCAGGCTTGAAAATATTTTGATATTTAGACATGAAAATACCACAAACAAATAATTATTAACAGCTCCACCTGAAAATGGATTCTGAACTGAAAAAATTGGGGTTTGAGGAGGATGCTCAAGTTCAAATCAAACTTTGGATCCAGACTTCATGAATATTCTGCTGTTAAAAGTGTATTGGGGTTTCTATGTTTAATGCCTACCAGACTGCATTATCCCTGCTTCTAAGGTCCTGAATTGTAGAGGATTTTAGGATTAGGCATCACTGGGATTGCTCCTGAAGCAATGTCACTTCCATGGATGTTTTATTCTCTATTTAATTCTCTGTAACGTTCTCTATTCTCGTGGTCTTTATTTCCATTTGAAAAAATAACCTCATATGTGTTTATCATTATTTATCCTTAATAAGGGTCAACCCTTAGCTAGCAGAAACCACAAGAAATATATTAGTTTTTTTTTCCAATTAAGTTAATAAATAGGTACATAAATAATAAAGAAGTAAATAAACAATAACTTTGTGTGTGTTTGCAATGTTTTTGTCACTGAAAGTCTGCTCAAATGAATGCAGTCCCAGCAGCACAAATAAATGTTTCACTGGGTTACCATGGCAAAATAAAACTCAGCATTTCAACACTGCCTCGGCTTAGTAAATGCAGGATCTCTGTACCACCATGCTATTATCAAATTTTGCTTGATAAGGATATTTGTAAATATTAAACTAGAAGTCTGTGTGTTTGTTTTGGCTGAGCTCTTTGTTTTGGGGTGCTCCAGCACGGTAGGGCTGTATTTATGGCAGCCAAAAAATAAAAAGACCTTTCTGCAAGAATCTCCCCTGGAGAAGATTTGGGGTTTTACTGCCTTACACTTTGCCACAGCCACGTGTATTTAAATAAATTTTACAAAAGCCAGTGAGAATTCCTGTTTATGTTCTGCATAAATCCAGCATGAGCAGCACTCTCCAACCCATCACCTGTTTTTATCTGAGCAAGAAAACAAAGCAGGGAAGATGTGGGAAATTTGAGAGAGGCTCTGTGGCATCGAGGACACAGGGTCTGAAGGAACCAGCAGACTTCCAGCCCTGCCAGGGAGTCGTGGAGCTAAAAGTAGCTGGTGGCAGATGGAAAATGAGGGTGAGTCCATGCCCTGCTCCATCTGCTGCCAGTCATCCCCAGGACAGGGTGGTGAAGCCACCAGCTGCAGGCAGGGATGGGGAAGGGAACGTTTGTGGTGCTGCTCCAGAGAGCAAAACCCGGGGTCTGCAGGAAGGTTTGGGGTAGAACTGTGTGGAATGTATGGGGTTTGGCTGTGTCAGCCGGGAATGAGGTCCCAGGGGATGCTCCCAGGTGGAGCCAGGCTTGGTGACCTCCTAGAAATGGGTGTGCCTTCAAGAGGCTGGGCTACAGCTGGGCTACCCGGGTCAAACCCCTCAGGGATGGGGCTGGAATTCTCCTGGGCAAGGAAGAATCCATTCGAGTCAGTGCTGTGGCATTCACTGAGATCCCTGGACTGTGTGAATCCTTTGGGAGTGGGATATGAGGTTGGAATTCTCGTGGGCAAGGAGGAATCCACAGGGATCAGGGTTGTGGCATTCACTGAGCCCCCAAACTGTGTGAAATCCCTTGGGGATGGGGCTGGAATTCTCCTGGGCAAGGAGGAATCCACAGGGATCAGGTCTGTGTCACTTTCTGAGCCCCCCAGACTTTGTGGATCCTTTGGGGATGGGGCTGGGAATTTCCTGGGCAAGGAGGAATCCAGAGGGATCAGGGCTGTGTCACTCTCTGAGCCCCCCAGCCCAGCCAGAGGTGATGTTTAGCTTCACTCCCAGCAGGTTTTACACAAAAGCAGCTTTCAGCCACAAAGGAAAGAGCTCCAAGGACCAGAACAAGAGGAAAACAGGGCCAGAACAAGAGGAAAACAAAAAGGATCTGGATGTAGCCCTAAAGGCCTGGATGTAAAGAGCTGCTCTGGGGCCAATGTCTCCATGAAATGCTGCCCTGGCTGGGCTCTGGGATGAGGCTGGAATAAACTCCCCATGAAATCCTGCCCTGGCTGGGCTCTGGGATGAGCTTGGAATAAACTCCCCATGAAATCCTGCCCTGGCTGGGCTCTGGGATGAGGCTGGAATAAACTCCCCATGAAATGCTGCCCTGGCTGGGCTCTGGGATGAGGCTGGAATAAGCTGCCAGAGCTGCTTTGGCCATGCAGGTTGTTCAGTGGCTGAGGAGCACTCAGACTGGACATTCCTCCTCTTCCCATTCCTGAGATTGCCTCCCTTGCTGGCCACGTGGCCATGCCATGGATGAGACAAAGGAGCACAGCATCCAGCAGAAAAACCTGTCTCTGTTCATCCAGTGATTCCCAATTTCCCTGGAAGTGCACAGGACATGATCACCCATTTACATTATTTAAGTCCCAAAAATAAGTTCTCCTTTATTTTCTGGTGTTTGTGTATCCATCAAAGAGGGAAAGGCACAGAGTCTGAGCAGGCACAAAGGAGCTCAGGTCAAGAAGGAGGCAGCAATATTCTTGGAATGCTCCATTTCATTTATCCACATGCATTTCTTACCACTTCCTGCTTCCCAAGGACTTTTCTGGCAAGTTTTATTTTGCAAGCATGGCTTTATTTTATTTCTCTTAAGAAAAAGCCAGGCTAAGAGGTCACCCACTGGGATCTTTTGAACTGCTGCTTCCCCAACTGTGAGTGCCTTGAAAATGATTCTCCAAATATTTTCTGCAGTTCTTCATACCAATTAAAAAAATAATAATAATAAAAAAAAGCTGGAAATATTTGAAACACAAATAAGAATATGTTTTAGATACAGACAAATTTCTGCTTTTTTCAGGGGTCTGCTGTGTTATGATAAATATTCTTTAATCCTTGTTCAAGGAGCACATCATCATCTGAAGTTTTCTCTGTTTCCATCTGTGAATTACAGCATTTAAAGGCACTTTTTAGCATTCAGAAGGCACATTGCTATTTCCTGCATTCTGTTGACCTCGGCTGGGTGGTGATTTAATGGCTTGAAGACCATTTCCCTCTGGGTATCCTCCCCTTTCCCACCTGCCCTGTGCACCAGCCGAGCCACATCTGTGCTGGCTCACAGAATCCTTGAATCCTAGAAAGGTTCAGAAGGGATTTTTTTGCTTTTCCTGGGATATTTTTTTTTCTCTTATTTGATATTTACATCTATGTACACAAGCAATGGATGGGAATGCTGGAGCAGCTGTCCCAAAGCTTTATTCCGTCACAACCATCAGTCTCATTTCACAGAGCCAAGCAGGGGAGATGGAACAGCTTCAGCTGCCAGCACAGCACACCAAATTCTCTTGGTTACAAAATCTTTTAACAACTTTCTAGCCAATAGCACAATATTTAAAGCTGACAAGTGTTTGCTCAGGCCAATTAATAAAGCTGCAGGTACATCTTGCTTTGAACAATGCTTGCTGGTAATAGATTAAAACAATGGATAAAGCTTCAATATTAATCTTACATGTTTCTACTGTCTTGCTTAACATATTTTCTTGAGGCCTGTCTCTACACAGCTCACAGTCCTGTTGTTTCTTGCATCTTCAGCATTCTTGCATTTCTCCATCCTGAGATTTGCTTTCACACAGCTTTCTGAGAGTTCTACACATTTTGTATTTCCCACAATTCCCCCTCCCAGTTTAACCTTAAAGAAATTCTTTTAATGACTTTATTGTATATTAATTACTTTGTCTTACACAGTTCCAACTGTAGTGCTTTTTTACTTATTTAGAAAAGTAGCGTTATTAGCTTTTTAAACAAGGTTATATTAATAACTTCTTTCTATTTCCCACAGGATTTTAAAACCCACCTCTTGCCATGGGCAGGGACACCTTCCAGCAGCCCAGGCTGCTCCAAGCCCTGTCCAGCCTGGCCTTTGGAGTCTTTATCCCACTGGTCTCCATGAAAAATTATGGAAATCATCATTCCCTGAATCCCCTGTCCCCATCCTGGAGCCCAGAGCTCACCCCTCTGCTTTGTGCTGTGTTGATTCTTTCTGCAGCTGATAAAATCTTCTCCTCCCCACCAAATATTTCTCCCATATGTCTGGAAATCTCTGCTGAAGGCTGGGATCTAATAATGGATCCCTGACTGCCAGCCACAGCGTGAGGCTTTCAGGATTTTTGGTATGGAACAGATTGAGAACTCACCAACACTGTTTGTTTCTTTTTTAAATAGAAGTGCCAATTCATCAAAAATCTCTCTAGGAGACAAAAAAACAACCACAGAAAATCTCCCTGTTCCAGAAAAAAAAAAAGGTTTGAAGTTGTTACATCATCCCACTTCACACTCTGAGTAAAATGCTTCATTTTTTTAAAATTTAATTTGAATTTTAAATTGCCTTTTCTGTTAAAATTTGAGAAGACCAGATGAGGAAAAAAAACTTCAAATTAAAGATGGTCACGTGCTTGACATGATCCAATTTTATTCCAGGCCATGATTTAATTAAAATGTGGTTTTGCCACAACACATTAAAATCATTCAATCACTGTTTTTCCATGCAGCTCTGAGGACATGTAGGACAAATCCTGACCACTTTCATCAGAAATCCAGAGCTATTCCAAATGGATGGCAAATCCTACAGCCTGGCAAATGCAGTTAAGAAGGAAATTCGCTGATTTTTTCAGAATTGGTGGCTGTATTTTGGGTTTTGGAGGGCTCCCTTTGCCCATCCCTGGTGCAGCCCAGCTGAGAGAGAGCCCTGGAGAATGGCAGCAGCTTCCAAAATTCCTGACTTTGCTTTCACACTTGCACAAGCTCCCAGGATAAACCTTTCCTAATGTCTTTATGAAAACCTGAACATTTGGTCCTTGCAACCCCCAGGGCAATTCATGCTTTTGAAGAATTTGCAAAACATACTGAAGCCTGACCTTTCTTTTCTGAAATCTTGTTGACTGTATTTAATTCTGTAGACTTTCCCCTGCTTTTTTTTTCCCTTCCCAATGTGATCTTCAAATAACTTTTGGCAACTTTCTCTCTAAAATGATGCAAAGTTTTCTGATCTTTTTTTAGCACACACCTAAGACGGATTTTTTTTTTTTTTTTTAAATAATGGGGTCAAGCAGCTCCCTTCCAGTCTGCAGGGAGTTATTTATTTTGTGCATTTATATATTTGTCAACCTACATTTTAGTGTTTTTTTAGTTTTCCCTTTTAGGTGATTTGTTTTTACAGAGATTTTTGGCCAGAAGCTCAGCTTTGAGCATTTCCCCATCCCTAGAGGTGTCCAAGAAAGGACTGAATGTGGCACTCAGTGCTGTGGGCTGGGGATTGGGCACAGGTTAGAACTGATGACCTCAAAAGGCTTTCCCAACCTCAATAATTTTGGGATTCTGTGATTCCATGGCTTTAGAACACCCTTATGAGAAGCATCTTATTGTTCTCTGCTTGTGGTTTTGTATCATTAAAAAAAAAAAAAATCCGCAATGGGAAACAATTTTTTTTTAAACTCTGGTAAATGAGTGGCAATAATGTGAATCTTCCAGGAGTGAAGAGGAAATGTGCTTTAAGAGATATTCCATTTCAAATCACAGAAATCTCCCCATCCACCTTTCTTCTTCATCAACACTTCATGGCTGATACAAGAATAATCCACCCCTTCATTCAGATGGTCTGGGAACTGAGCCTTGGTTCCTTCCAGCATTTTAAAACCCCACCTGTTTCTGACATTTTTCAGACACTTTGAATACTGATTTTTTTTTTCCCCAAGAACAAACACCTTTTCTGAAATCATTCCATTATATTTTAGAAGTGTCAAAATCATTGAAATCCTCCCCAGCATTTAAGATTTTTTCCAATCCTGCACCTGCTGCTTCCTCAGTCTGTCCCAGAGGTCTGTCAGAGCTCCCACTCCAAAACCAGGAGTTTACACTGATTTGTTTCCCACCATTCCTTCTTTTACCACCATAACCCCAATATAAAACTACTTTGCTTCCTTTTAACTATGTCTAAGCTATTTTACTGGATTGGGGGACATTGACATGATGGGCTCTTCATTGCTTCTGAGAAGATATTTTTATTAAGTTCTCATCTCTTCTGCCTCTTGCACATCCTTCTAAATTTGCATTTTGTGTTTGACAAGAGCAGCAATACATCAGAAATTGTGCTGCTGGGCACAGGCATGCCAATAGCATATATTTTACTTTTTATTATTTTTCTGCCTCTATACTTCTACCTTTCCACAGAGTTTCTGGAATGGAGGAAACGAATGCTCAAAGGTGCTGATTAACTGCTGCCCAGGGAGGAAAGAGAAAGAGGAGGGAAATTGGAAAGAATAATTGAAAAATGAATGAAAAATCACAGCACCTCACTTCCACTCACTGAGTTTTTCCCCTGTCCTTCTTTTGACTTGCCCAGTTTACACCTGAACCTGCCCAGGCAGGATCTGCTGCTGATTTAGGGTGGAGAAAACTGATTTAGATGAGACTCCACAGCCCCAGTGAAATCCAAGTTGACTGTAATAATGATGTGTTTAATGTGATCAGACAACTTCCATGTGTCCAGAGATGTTTGTCAGCCTCCCTCAGACATATTCACACCACCAATGGTCTCATGTGGAGGGAGATGCAGTCTGCAAGGTGAGATGTGCTGCTGGGGTGGAAGGTGACCTCTGCACACCTGCATGGCGTGGCTTTCCCTGCCAGGCTGCTCCGAGAGAGCCACATTCCCAGCTCCCCCAGGCACAGCAACAGACTGCAGGACAGAGGGCTCAGGGGATGCTGAGAGAGGAGAGAGGAGCAGGAATGTGACTGTGGGAGGTGACACGGCGGCAGGAGCTGCAGGTGGGCAGCAGAGGAGCCAGTGCAGCCCCTGGAATGAGTCCCAGCAGCCTCAGCAGTGTGGGAGCACTGGAATAAACTGGGATGCCACGAGTGCAGGATGCTGGGATGCTGCAGCTCCCACTGATGCCTTGGGTTTTAGCTTTTCTATTTTTCAGAATATTATATTATTATATACATATATATAATAATATAACATATAATTATATATA
>VXBI01010429.1:677365-696953 GCA_013397375.1 Toxostoma redivivum
TGTATTTTTCTGCTGCTTAGTGTGTAACTCTGAAACTTCACATTAGCTGTTAGTAAATTCTCTTCACAGGGTAGTTAACACCGTGGCAAGATCAGTCCCACTGCACTGAGCAGCCCCTTCGTTAAGGGAGTGTGGGGAAGCCCTGGGAATGCTCTGGCTTTGTGATTTGAATGTTTTTCCCCAGAATCAGGGTATTTTTAGTTAGTTCCTCAAAGCACTGTGTATTGTCATGAACAAAGCAGAGCTGGCACAGGGAGCTGCTGCACAAAACAGGAGCAGTGCCAGTGGGGACTGTGCCCTGGGACACATCCCATCCACCTGCCGAGGCTTCAGCCCTCCCTCTTCCCCAGGACTGCAATAATGGCACGAAACTCTGCTGTGAAACCTGATATTTACATTTTACACCCATTTATATCCAGCCTTTCACAAGGCAAAACCCACCTTAAACTCAGAACAGGGCATGCACAGCCCCACATCAGACAGCTGCACGCTGCCCCATCCCTTCCCATCTGGATTTTGCACAATTCTCGCAGAGGAATAAATAATTTCGCTGCCATGAGCGATGAGCAGTTCCCTTTTTCCCTTCCTCACCTGCCTGCTGTTGGGGAGCTCTCCACCTGGACTTGGTGGCCCTTCCCAGAATGGCAGCTGGAATTTCAGAGCCAGCCAGGGCAGCCTTGGCCATCCCATGGGTGATTTTGGCCACCCATGGGGGAGGCAGCAGCCCCAGCTGCCATCCCAGGCCCTGGGGAGCAGCTCCTGCTCGGCAGCTGCTCCACAGGAGGGAGCAGTTCCCAGGAATTTCTCCGCAATTTCCATGAATTTCAAAAGCATTGGATCCTTTCAGCCCGGAGCCGCAGCTGTCTGCGTGTGAATGCAGGAATGGAGAGCCAGGAATTCAAAAGCGTTTCATGGAGACTGAATTTAGGGCTTTTTTTTCTTTTTTTTTTTTTTTTTTTTTGTCTGAGCTCACCAATATATTTGGGTAATGGAGGAGAAGCCTAAAAGGTTCATAAACAGAAAAGATACAAATACTCCTTTTCTCAGTGCCCAAAAAACTCTGTTTTGTCTGATCCCGGAGTTAAAGAGGATGTCTTCCTCACAAAACCAGAACCCACCAGTTTTCTTTTCTGCTCAACCTTCCCTTTCCTTCTGAGCATCTCTCCAGGCTCCCTGAACTTAAGGAACCTCAGTGATCACTGATCTCTTTGCATGGCTATGGTGAAATTAGGATCGTTCAGCTCTCAGACCCCTGCAGAGAGCTCAGATAAAAGCACCAATATTGACAATTCCCTCACTCTTTTGTTCTCCCCAAATTAAATCTATTCCACACAAAACCTGAGTTATTCCCAGGTAAATATGTGGGTGCTGGACTCCAAAGCCAGCATGAGGTTGGACATGTAAATATTCAGCTCATTGTAACCCAGACTTCAAAAATCAAACTGGAAATCCTGAGTGATGCAGGCCCTGATTTCCCAAATTCTCCCATCATGCTGGAGCTCAAATAGAATTTATTGGCTTGATGAAAAAATTGCTGGTGCAGTTCTGCAACTTGTGCTTCTCATAAAGCCCAACCAGCCCAAAATCCATCAGAGGGGAATCCTGCAGGATTTGAGGTGTCCTGATCCCAAACTTCACAAGATCATTATTAGTATTATTAGTATTCTTCACCCTCCTCCTTTTTGCTGTTGGGATGAAAATGCAAATTTCAATGCCAGCAGAAAAGCCAGAACATCCCTGGATTTCACAGGGGAGGCACATGGAGGGAGATCCGTGGTTGTGTGACACCTCAGCAGCAGTGGCAGGTCCTGTGTCACCTGCAGGGTGTGGTCACACCCCAGACCTGACAAAAATCCTAATTATCACTGCACGTTTTCCTCAGTGATCATCATCTCTCACTCTGTGCCTTTTCCATCTGCTTGGGTGCCAGGTGTGGGACCCAACAGCTCCAGAACTTGCATTTCCAACTGGTGGCTACCAGTGGCTGGAAAAGGAGGTTCCTTGGTGAGTCTTTATTAGCTGTGTTAATTGTTTGACAGATCGTTATTGACTCTCGTCCCAGGCATGGCAGATGGCCAATAAAAGGCAAACTGTGGCTCGGTGTCTTTTTATGGCATCATGATGGCTCTTAGATTTTAAAGGAAAAAAAAAAAAGCATTTTCATTGTATCTGTGATCGGTCAGGAGAAAATGAGGTTAATTATTGAATTCTAGTTTTACTTGTTTTACTTTTAATTGAACTTTCTCATAGAAGATGGCCCTGCCCACAGCATGGGGTTGGAACTAAATGATCTTTAAAGTCCCTTCCAACCCAAACCATTCCATGATTCCATGAATTATGCAGGAAGATGGGAGCTGTGGCTACAGGTCTGAATCCTTCAGACATCTGTAGATCTTTTTATCCAGTGAGAAAAGTATCAAGTGATATAAAAAAAAAGCAATGAGGACCAATCCATCCTCTGAGGAATGTATCACAAAAGTTTTCTCTTTTTTTTTTTTTGGCTGAACAGAATCTTTTTTCCATGTGAAATGTGGTTTCTGGGGGAATTTGATTTTCCATGGAGATGTTTGGGATGCCAGCACCCATCCTGCTGCTGCTGAAACCAAACCAGAACATTGCTCTGTGTAGTCCCAAGCCAAAGCATCCCTGTCCCCAGGTGAGGTGGGTGAAGCCCTTCTCCTCCTTCCTTTGGGAAGATCCATGGTGAGGCTGACCTCAAACCTACAGAGATTTTCTGTTTCTGCCTCACCTGCACTCCAGAGGTGCCACCAGGGCTGTTTTTCTGGTTTTTTTTTTCAATTTGCTGAAGCACCTGGAGTGCCACTTCACTCCCCCACCTTTTCCCCCAGTTTTTGTCATGGTTTAGCTTCTCAGCAGTGAGATTATGACTAAGCCTGATAAATGTGTGGAAACTTCGTAATTCTCCACCCACTTCCTCCAACTCTCCTGCTCTGAGTCATTCTCTGCTGAGCTTTTGACATTTATTTTGAGTTTCTTCATTGTCGTGTGGCTCCCATAACACCACACAGTGCTGAGGCACCAGAATCACCCAGGTACCACACGGGGGCTGGAGCTGGATGAGTTTTAATGTTTCTTCCAACCCAAACCATTTTATGAAATGGAGAAAGGGCATCCCTTGGGAGACAGAAGGCAGGTTTGGATTTCAGCCTGAAAAATAACAATTTCTGTGCACTGTGCATTCCTCTCTAGGACCAAATGGGTCTGGGAGGTGGTTTTGGTATAGGAACTTCAAAAGCTTCTGGGAGTGAGTTTGTCTCTTAAAGAATGTCCATAGAGGTGACCAGGAATTGGCAAAAAAACCAGATTTATTCTCCCAACTTATCTGGAAGCATAATGGACAGGAGGTAGAGAATGAGGATCACAGAATCATGGAACATCCTGAGCTGGAAGGGATCCCTGAGGATCATCAAGTCCAAACTGCAGACATCCCAACAATCCCACCCTGTGCCATCAGGAGTAGGGTTTGCTGTGTGCAAACCAGGAGAAAACCCCTGCCAGCCCATGACCCCCATCAGGGAGATGAGGCATTATGTGTCCTAAATGTGGGATCTTCCTCTGCACCCTCTTGCTGAGTGCTGTGCCCAAAGCCATGCTGGATTCCCAAAGGATTTGTGCCTGTGAGGATCCATCACTGGGTAAGCAGTGGGAAATGAGGTATATTCCCAAAGCAGCTTGGCTTTCAGAGATGATGGAATATTCTTGGAAGAGACCTGTGCACATGGAGAGCAAGGACAGTGGCTACTTGATCCATGAAATGACTCCCAGGAGTCATCAAGCAGCCAAGAAAAGCCGTGCTGAGGGATGACTGCTCAGGGGTGACTGCTCAGGGATATCCCTGGAGAGGGTGGAGGGAGGAAAATGCTGAAGCATTCCCTAGGATGGCTCTCAGCTGGCTCAGGACAGCCACTGGAAGCAGGGATTTTGCTGCTCCGTGGCTCGGGCTCATTGTCCATGAGGTCCAGCAGAACCCTGAGGTTGTGTTTGCTGCTCTCAGCCCACACCAGCTCCTGAATGCTCTGTGCTGATGGCACTTTCCATTCTGGGTGCAATTGCCTTGGCTGTGGCCTGTGTTTTCCTTCACTCTGTGCATTTCCCATCATCAATCCAGTTATTTTAGTGTTTTTCCATGGACCTGGTGCCCTGTATCACAGGATTATGTGCTCTGACTCTGGATTTTGCTATTGCTATTTTGATTTCTTTTCACCTTCAGAAATGCAAGTACTTAACTCTGCTGTACAAAGGCCATTGAAGAGTGAGAGCAATTGTTGAAAATGCAAAAGAAGACAACTTAAAATAGCAGCAGTACTGTGGGGATCTTACCCACCTTATTTTTTTTTCCCCCTGAGATTTAAAATTCAAAGAGAGATGATGGTATGAACATATACTGAACTACTGAGGAGGGAGGCTGCATAAGAGGGCTGCTGTAGCACAAATGCATCACATGGAACACTTTTATTCCTGCATTTTACAGTGATTTTCATGACTGGCAAGGTATTGTTTAAAATGCAGTTTGATTAAATTCAGTCAGAGGAGAAGCACTATATTAAATCTTTCAGAAAGCACTTTGTATCACACAGAGTTGGATCAGTAACACTTCGCTATGACTGCAACAAAAGCCAAGACTAAAATTGTTTAATTTTAGATGGTATATGTTTACAGTCTATAATAAGATATCAAATGTTCTCTCTCCAAACAGTTGTCTTTATCACCAAAAAAAAAAAAAAATCTTTTCAGACAGTTTGTGAATCTCTGTGCTTTTCCATTTCCACCTCAGATCCTGAGAACACAAGGAGCGCACTTAGTCATTAATCAGTGACAGGGACGATTCGACCAATGCAATTAACTGCACTTGTTCTATTAATAATCAAGCACGTCACAAATGCTGCTGCACTCAGGTGTTAATCAGGACAGCGTGTAGCTCTGTGTTACTTCCCTCTGAGTGCGAGAGGAAATGCAGATTAATGGAAAATCAATGTGAGATATGGAAGTGTGACACGCACTTGTCAGTAAAATTCCGCTTTCTGGAAAAGACACGAAGATAATGCAGCTGTACAAAAGGCAACTCAATTTATCAGGCACTGTTACAGACCTGAGTGGTTAATGAACCCAGAAATCCTTTAATATCAGCAACTGGAGAAATAATCGTGGCTGCTGCCTTGTGTTTCACAGCCATGTGCAGAAATGCATCTGGGTGATGAAGCAGCATCCAACGTCTCCAGTTTGGATTCTCCAGAAGGTTTGGGGCTGGCAAGGCTCAGAGGCAGGTCCAGTGGGTGCTGAGGTGTCTCTGGTGCCCAGGGCTACCCCACCATCCATCCTGTCTCTCCCAGATCTGCTGTGCTGAGCTGGGGGAGGCGTGGGAGCAGGGCACTGAGGGCTCTGCAAATTCATCTCCCATGCACTAACGAGCCTGTGCCTGCTCCACTGAACGAGTTCTCCTGGTTTGCCATGAAAAGTGGCAGCAGGGTAATGTCTGCTGAGGAGCCAGGCCTTTGGAAGTGAATTTCCCAGCTGCACACCAAGTTTTTTTTTTTCTGTTTTCAGTGAAACCACCCATCCAAACTCTCCCAGATCTCCCAGTGAGGACGCTGAGCCCTGGAATTCTCTCAGTGCTCCTGCACAATGGACAGTGTCATTCCCACCACGGAAGGGACAGAAGGGGGACAAGGGCTTGGCCTGGTGGCTGCCAGGCTGGCAGGTTGATTTTGGCTTCTCTTGAAAGGAGGAGGGACCTTCAATCATTTAGGATCAGGCATGATGTACTGGGTCATTTCAGGGTCTTGTGGGAGCAAGTGTCCAGCAAAGTATAAACCCCAATGCTATCAAAACCCTCCTCTTCTCCCTCCCCAAATTAACCCACTAATTTCAGTGTTAATTAAGCAATCAGTCAAAGCAGATAACAACTGTCTTCCACAAACACAGTTCAACATCTACCTTTCTATGTATTTATTTATTTGTCTTGCTGCAAGAAACGTGCTGGGACCCCACTGGCAGTTCTGGCTGTAGCCCCCCAGGGTCATGGGGAGCTCCAGGGATCTGAATCCTTATCAGGATCAATTCCTGGTTAATTCCTGGAGGTGCTCATCCCCTGTCCCTGTGTGCTGTCATATTGATGAGAATGATTCACATTTGTAGGCCCAGGCAACACAAAGGTGTTTGTTCAGTTGGCAGAGGGCAGGGTTAGATTAAATTTTGGGAAGGAATTGCTCCCTGGGAGGGTGAGGAGTGGCTGGATGGAATTCCCAGAGCAGCTGTGGCTGCCCTGGATCCCTGGCAGTGCCCAAAGCCAGGTTGGACATTGGGGTTGGAGCAGCCTGAGACAGTGGGAGGGGTCCCTGCCATCACTGGGTGGGATTTAAGGTCCCTTCCACCCCAAGTCACTCTTGTCATTCTGTGATCCTATAAAAAGTCCTGATCCCAAGGCATTGTGCCATTTAAAGTCAACTGAAGCTCCTCTTCAGGCAGCTTTAGGGCTGGGACCCAGCAGCAGAGGGGAGCTAAGCACAGTGTGACATGGCAAAAGCAGCATTATTGTACCTTTAAAATTGCAGGAGAGTCGTGGCCACCCCTGAATGACACAGATTTGGCTCTTGTGGCTCAGCCAGCCCATGGCCTGCATGGGTCATTCACAGGTTATTCACAGCTGAACAGCTGAGCAAGAAGGTCACAAGGTAGGACCTGACCTTTCCAGAGCCACCTCATTCTTGGCTGCACTTGTCCTGAGCTGAAATGATGAAGTGCTCATTTGTACCACAGCATCATCCATTCATTCCTGCCTCTGATGGACTTTGTTCCCTTTACTGGATTTTCTCCATTTCCCCCTAACCCTTTTACTATCTTGGAACTATTTATCCAGAGAGAAAAAGATGAATTTGGCCTTTTAGATCAAATTTAACTAACTTTTATTTTGGTAATCTATTTTAGATGTTTGCATTAAAAAAAAAAAAAAAAAACCAGAAAAAACACATTTCCTCCTTTATAGCCCATTATAGTCTAATGATTTCAGGGAAATATCAAATTAAAAAGCTGACAAAAACATATATAGAACCTGGCAATCCCCTCTGGAGTTTTAAAGCTTATGATCACACGGAGCTTGCTAGAGAAGTTTTTATCTCCCCCAAATCACTGAGCCATTACAAAGCATCCTGTGATTATGTAATTAGGTGATACATCATCTGTATTAAAAATGCTTCTGAAAATTTGTGTTACCTGTGAGCTGCATATGAACAGGGGCCTGTTTTCAGCTGTGGCATTGAGGCTGCTTTAGTGAGCGATGTAATTTCTTTTACTCGTGTATACATATTTATTTCTCTCTTTATTCTCTCACTCTCGCTGTCCATGGTCATAAACACAGAGGGAAAAAATATGATCTATGTAATAAAATGTAAATTTGCTCTGAGGCCAAACAATAGAGAAATGCTTCACAGTCCTTGAATCTTGAATCAAATCAAATAAAAGGATAGAAGGAAATTGATATTGGGTTTCTCGGTTTCCAGCACATTTCATCCCCCTGGGAAATCTGTAGGGAAGCAAACCATGACCACGAACTTTGGCAGGTGGGTGACCCAGACATGGAACCAGGAATCCTAAAACCAGTTCCCAACATCCAGTTACCCCCAGAACTGGGGAGAAGGGGTCTAAAGGGGAAAAGGGTGACAGAGAAAGGGATTGAGGGATGTGAGGATCCTTTTATCCCTGATAACTGTGCACCCTGTGATGGCTGAAGAGTTCCATGTGTGGGACCGTGGGGTCTCCTCCATGGTCACTCCTTCCCTGCTCCACCTTGTCCCTCTGATCCAATAAACCCTTTCCTACCTGCTGCTTGAGCCAAATCAGCTCAGATTGGCCAAAATTCATTTTGGAGAGCACAGGGAAGTATTTTGGCCAGGACATGAAGAGACAATGCCCTCTGGCCAGAGCACTCCCATCCATATCAGAGTTTAGCCTCCATCCTGGAGGAGTTTTGCCAAACAAGCAGCATTTCCAGGCAAAAAGAAGCAAGACAGATGTAGCTATAAATGTTATTTTGTTTCCTTGGAGGCAACCTTTGGACTGCATTGATTTTCCTCTTATTTAATACTCAGGCAGCTTCCTACTTTTCTGCACAGCAGTATTCCCTGCTTATTCCAGTGGCTCTTCCCCACAGAGGCACAAAACTGGAGCTGTGGCACACACACACCTGCACTTCAGGCCTAACAGCAAGCTCACTAATTCTGCACATTTTGCTTCCTTCCATTTTTTACTTGCTCCATAGGAAAGTGGCAAGATTGCTGGATTTATAATATACTGTCATCTAGAATCAGAGAG
The DNA here is from genome assembly GCA_013397375.1 of Toxostoma redivivum. Taxonomy (NCBI): domain Eukaryota; kingdom Metazoa; phylum Chordata; class Aves; order Passeriformes; family Mimidae; genus Toxostoma; species Toxostoma redivivum. The sequence goes on from VXBI01010429.1 coordinate 685,694, forward strand.
TAAAAAAAAAAAACAACGAGTAAAGAAAAAATCACTCTGCTGGGCAATCTTGCTCTGAAATAAGGGTGGGGAGAAGGGAAGGAGACAATTAAAAGCAAGTGTCCTCCTTTTATCTGATCCCTGCTGTTCTTTTTAGAACCAAGCAGTCTACAAAGTTACCTCTGATGCTTTTAAAGAAGCCAGGGAAAGTAATGTTGGCTCTTAAGGAAATCCAGTTTTTCCTTTGAGTCCTGGTTTTTTTTTCCCTGCTCAAAACAAGGCAGTGAAGGGGCAGAAGTTCCTGGTGGGGTCAGGGGAAGGTGATCCCATAGCAAGGGCTTTCAATTCTGTGGCACCAGGATTTATTTCCTAAACACCAGGGATTTTTTTTCTCTTATAGAATTCCCTCGTGCAGGGGTATCCATAGAAAATGGGTGTCTTTTTTTGCCCCAAAATAGCTTTGGGCTCACACTCAGAGCAGAATATTCTGAGCTGTAGCAGCCTGAGAGCTTCTGCTGAGCCCTCAGAGCCACAGCTCAAGCTGGGGATGTTTGTCATGCCTGGCATCAGGGAAAGAATGATCTGTGGCTTCTTGAAGCCTCCATTTGACCCAGGTGTCAAATCAACCCCTTGCACTATTGAATGGTGAATAATAAATGCCTAAAGGAATCCTCACAATGGAGAGGAAAAAACAATACCCAAGCTGAAGCTGGCTTGTATGAAATATTCATTGAAGTACAATGAGTAGCAGCAAGTGGATTAATAAACCAAGCCAAAAAGAATTAAAAAAAAAAAAAGGATTTGTTTTATTTTTGGATAGTTTTCAGGCAATTAAAAGGGAAAATTTTATAAAGCAAATCGGTTGTCTCAGGCTCTCCAGCCAAAGCAGGGAGATCCTGTAGTAATGTTTTGATATTCCTTTTCAACAAACTTTACAACACTTGTGTGCTCCTACTGCTGCAGCTCACCACAGCTACTCTCGAGGAGCAAAGAGTAAAATCTCACTGTTGTTGAGCAATGATTCCTCACAGCTGGTGCAAAACAGCTCCTGCCCCTGGGTGGTGCAGCTTACACCCTTCTGCCATTAAAATCTACTCAGTGCAATAACTTTAATTAATAGGAAAACATCACCTATCAGGTTGGATAACTCAGCTTCACCTTTTTACCCCTGTGAGCAGGAGCTGGTAACACAAAACCACAGCCTTTCTCTTGAGAGATGCAGATTACTTTTTTTTTGTCTTTTGACACCTTCACAAATGACTCAAAGAAAGTTTGTGGCTCACTTTGCATCTGGCAATTTCCTGCCTGGCACATGTGGGAGGTAAAACCATGTGAGCATCACATCACAGGGAAAGAGAAGGTGAATCTGGCTTTCTAAAGGTGCTATTCCACACCTCCACACTCATCTGTTGTGCATTTTATTTAATTTTCAGTTATTTTTGCCCACCTACCCAGATCCAGGACCCCTAACTTCTGGAAGGATATTGATGGGAAACAGAAGACCTCTATTTCACATCCAAAGCGAGTTTCCCATGGGAAATAAAGATCTTGTCTGCTTTTCTTTCAGCTATATCAGCTGATCTAATAAAAAGTAGTGTCTTTGCTGAACTTGCTGTGCTTCTGTCCTCAGAGCATTCCAGCTGCTGATAGCACAGTGATTGCCACAATAAAACATGACACTGATGATAAAGCTTAACCCAGGCTGCAGCTGGAGGCAGCTGCACACTGTGCAGGGCTTGTGTGGCCCTACAGATCACTGGGGTCAGGGTGTGTGTCCCAGGCACCTCCCCTGGCCATTCCTGGCCTCAGGATCGCAGAATCACCGGGCTTGGAAAAGACCTGCAGGGTCAAGTCCAGGCTGTGCTCATCCCCACCTTGTTCCCAGCCCAGAGCTCTCAGTGCCACCTCCAAGAATTCCTTGGACACTCCAGGGATGGAGATCCAAACCTCCCTGGGCAGTTCCAATCCCTGCCCACCCTTTCCATGGGGAAATTCCTGCTGGTGCCCACCCTGAGCTCCCCTGGCCCACCCTGAAGCCATTCCCTCTCCTCCTGTTCCCTGTTCCCAGATCCCAAATCCCCCTGTCCCCAGGCTGTCCCCTCCTGGCAGGGAGTTGTGCAGAGCCACAAGGTCCCTCCTGAGCCTCCTTGTCTCCATGCTGAGCCCCTTCCCAGCTCCATCAGGAATTCTCCAGCCCCTTCCCAGCTCCCTCATTGCTCCTCCCTGCTCATCCCCAGCTCCAGGCAGGGCTGTCCATGAGGAGTGACCCCTCTGGGCAGTGCCAGGCTGGACAATGACCACCAGGAGCTGGTGACAGCCACTCCAGCCACACTGGAGCTCTCAGCACGGGCCAAACCAGAGCAGGCACAAACCCAGACCTCTAAGGCTTGTGCAGGGCTGACATCAGGCTCTCCCCTTCGTGTTTCACCCTGCAGTGGCAGCCCTGAGGGCCACAGGAGCCAACCCAGCGAGAGGCTCTGGAGTCCCAGTCCAAACCAGTACAGCAGCAGTGCCTGTGGTTTGTGCTCCATTCATTAACTGGCCCCACATCTCACCATGGCAAGTCCCCAACATCTGAGACCTCAGCATCCCACTCTGGTGTTCCCAGTGCCTCTGCAGAGCTCTCCAGCAGCTCCAGGTGATGTCCCAGACCCCAGGAGTGCCCCAAACCCCACACCAGCAGCACAGGGGCCCATCCAGCCCTGGCGTTTGGGAGTCAGAGGAGTGGAGGGAAGGAAAAAGCACTCCCTGAGAAGGATGAGGAGCCTCCTGCTCTTGAGGAAAATTGTTTTACTTGAGACTTTATGTTTCAGCAGAGCTCTTTTTGTTCTGATTTTAAAGTTATAGATTAATCTCTCTGATTTAGGCAGAAAATAAGCCATTAGTTTAGCCAGCTTGAACAAACGTCTGTAATGGAAGCATTTTCAAATATGCTCTCATTTCCCACGGATTTCCACTTCTCAGGGCTATAAAAGTTAGTTTGTGCATGGCATTGCTGAAGCACATTTAGACAAAAAACATAAAGACAGATTTTATTTTCAGCATAAAGGATTTAGCTATGGTTCAGTTGTCAAAATTGCTTGATTGAAACTACTTTAAAAAGGGAAACTGTATTTTTGATTAATCAGAAATTTCCACAATGAACATCTGCTTTCTGTAGGAAATGTTGACAGGGCAAAGAAACAAATTCCAGGAACACAGTTCAGCCCAAACATAAACATATTTTAAGTCCCTGAATTTCAGAATCTTTCAGCTTTGTGTCTTTTAATTGGAATGAAATTCTCAAACAATTCTGCCTCTGTTCAAGTTCATTAAATGGAATTAGGAATTACCTGAGCAGTGCTGAGTGTCCTGAAAGAAATCTGTGGAGTTCCTCTCTGGCTGGTGCAGAGGAGGGCAGGATGCTCTTGGTCTCCCCCCAGATCCTCCATGGTACAGTGGGAAAGGAAGGAAAAAAGGAGAAGAAGGAGAAGGAGAAGGAGAAGGAGAAGGAGAAGGAGAAGGAGAAGGAGAAGGAGAAGGAGGCTGCTCCAATCTGCAGTTTCCCAGACACACATAAAAGAATGTGGAGCTGTTTGTAGGAGCTGGATCAATAATCTGATTTATTGTTTGCTGGATCTGAGGAGTCCCCACAGAACTGGTGAAATGTAAACCTCACCCTGGGGGAAAAATCAGGTGTTCTGCTTTTGTGGCTGAGACTCTGTTTGCAGTTAAAAAAAGAAAATATCATTAATAAGGATTTTCTTTGCCTACTTTATCTGATACAAACTGTCCATAAAAGATGGTAGGAGTAGCACCACATTCTTTTGTAAGCCACGTGTGAGAGATTCACCATCTGAGCACTCCTTCTGCTTCTATTCTCATTTATTTTGTTCTGAGCTTCCAGTGAACCATGTGGGCTGAGACATTATGGCTTTTCAATAGCTCACTAAATATATTTAGAATGCTTAATTGAAGCTTAACCTTTACTTTGTTCAATAAATGTATTCTCCATCTAACAGCTCCAAACAAGAAAATAACTTTGTTGAGGTTTCACATTTTGTCAGCATTGTTTCCCTCTAAAGATAGAGAAAATGAAGCCTCTACAATAAGGAACAGGGAATCAACAGAAGAAATAATAATTTTGATGATTTCTTCTTTGCACTGCAATTATATCCAGTACACTTGACAATGAAGTAAACAAATAGTACAAATGAAGCCATTAATTTCCTTTCTATCCACACAGTTTTAATTAGAATAATTTAATTAGTCTTGGCTACAGTTTCTCAAGAAGATTGCACAACACACATTTAAGCTACTCTCCTGCCCAAAGATATATTTATCATTGTTTATTAAGTACAACAAATAGCTACAACCATTCTAGGTAGGCCATGATAAATGCTGTTGTCAAAAACAATTCTTTATCACCAAATTTATTTGAAAGCAAAGTTCTCTCCATGTTCATTATTTAGTAAGCTTTTGCTATTTTAATTGTTATAATAAATATAATGACATATTTAATATTTTAACTAACTTTTTATGACGTGCCATTTTTTGTATCTGGCAATAAATGTCCCAGAGCCTTGAAAGATTTTTTTCCTTGTTTGGTTTGCCAGGGCTTTTGTTCTGGAAAAACAACCTGAACATGAAATCACAGAAATTTGCTCTGGAAGGGCTTTGGGTTCATCTTCAGAGGTCACTTGATTTATCCCTCCTCCCCACTGCTGGTGGTGTTGGGTGTAGAATTGGTTCTAGGATCCTCCAGCTCCATGTGCTCCTCCAATGGTTCACCCATTTCACACTGAGAAAAACTTCCTCTGTTTTACCCAAATATTCCTTCCAGATGAAGTTGGTGATTCCATGTGGCAGATCTGGAGGAGATCCACCCTTCCCTAGCACTGACCCTGTTTCCTTTTGGTCCTCTCCTAACTCTGCTGAGTGTTTCGTTTTTCAGCTCTTCCTCTCAAGGTGAGACGTGTCAGGTTTTTCAACTTCTTCAACATGCAGTAATTCTCATGTGGAAATCCCATTAGGACAGGAAATCATAATTCTGGCAGGAATAATAAACCACAAAATAATTTCAACATGGCAGCAGTGTTGGGTTAATGCTCGATCATCTCAGAGCACATCTCCAACCTCAATGGTTCTGTGATTCTGTGATTTTATAACTCAGCCATTGTCACAACTGAGAAAATGTGGAAGGAATCAATGTTTTTTTTTTTTCTGTTGTCAGTTACAAGTGGAACTGGAAGAACAGTCACAACAAAGAGTTTGTCAGCTGAAATCTTGTCTTTCATTCTCCGCATCAACTGCCCAAAAAACCTGATGGATTTCTCGGCTGCGTTTTCTACTTAATGTTATTGACTGAAAACTTTTAGTTAATATCTCCTGGCTTCTACCTCACTTCCAGGCACTGTTCCCAAGTCCTCATTAGTCAGGTTTCTAACGCCCTCACTGGGTATCTGAGCCAAAGAAAGCCAGATCCTACAAATAAAAAGGTGTGAGCGTCACTGTAACCCACGGAGAGCCACACAGCCCTGAGGAGATGGGAGCAGAGTTGCACTCAGGGCTTGGAGGTTTAAAAGAATATTTAACTGATGAATTACACCCCCAAATTTGGGTTCTTAAAGTAATACTTTACTACAGTCATGCAGTGGCTTGGGTTGGAAGGGACCTTCAAGATGATCCAGTGCCACCCCTGCTATGGCAGGGACATTTTCCACTGTCCCAGGCTGCTCCAACCTGGCCTGGGACACTGCCAGGGATCCAGGGGCAGCCACAGCTGCTCTGGACACCTGTGCCAGGGCCTCATAGGGAGGAATTTTTCCCCAATATCCATAGAAATAAAGAATTCTTCTTTTTAAACTCATTCTCCATAATTTTCTTTTTCTGCCCTCTGGGTTTAATGCCATTTCTGTAGGATAATTCTGATGGTGTGCAGTGCACAGTGATCATGTCAAATGGTCCAAACATTTTTTTGAGTGAATCAACACTTGGTGATCATAGGTCCCAGAGAGACAGAAAAATTTGCATAGGGATGTGGGAAGAGAAAAAATTCAGATTGTCTAGTGAAAAACTGAAGTGAGAAGTAACATTTTTGAAGAAGTTGCTAAGCTGATTTGTTAACCAATGGGCTAAAACGTGCCTTTTGTGGAAAGTAAAAAATGAAATCAGATATTAAATGTGAAAAAAAACCACAGTATATAAACACAAATGAGTGGAAGGACTTTAGAAGTACAGTAAGCTGAAAACAAAGGTTAATTCTCAGGAAAAGTCCACTCATAACAGTTGAGGAAAATCAGACACAATTATCGGGGGTTTTGTACAAAAGAAATCCCAGCAGTGCTCTGGGTTTGTCACTTCACAATAGTGGTGATAAGGTTGTTAATAACAGTGCAAGGAGAGGAGAGCTGCTCCATAAATATTCACATTCCTACTTTCCAAAGAAATACGAGGATGGAGGATTTAGGAGTCAGCTATTAACTACTGAGGATGTTAAACAATGCATATAAATACAAATATTTTCAAACTGACAGCTCTGATACCATCTCAGAGGGTGATCCCTGCAGCCAGGTGAGGTTATCCTAGGAGAACGTTGGTTTTTAATACATGATTGATCCTAGAGAAATTCCAACAGATTGTTGGAGCATTAATGCTGTGGCAGTGCTCCAGATACACAGCCAGAACAACCTTGGCACCTCTAAATGACTTCCTCTGACCTCAGTCCTGGGCAAATAATGGGATTAAAGCTGATGCAAGATTCAAGAAGAAGAAGTGAAGATTGTCATTCCATGTGATCCCATGAAAAGGTCCTGTCAAACAAAAAAAAACCAATTTTATTTCATTGATAGCATCACCAGCACGGCTTCTGTGCCACTCTGACTTTTGTAGGGTATCTGACTCAGCCTTGGGAATATTCTGATTAAAAATGAGAATTACTCAATAGCAATAAAACAGAGGTTAAATCTATTAAAAATGGGCAAGCTAATGGATCTGAAATGGAGTCATCAGAGGGGAATCATAATTAAGTGCAGAGCTGGGATTCTGCTGGTATCTGCTTACTGCTATTAATCTTTTTCAGTAATGATTGGCTGGTAAAAGTTTCAGATGACACAAAGATTGATGTGCAGGTAAATAATCATGAGAGCAGAGAAATAATAAAGAGCATTCTGGATCCCTCACTCACCTCTTCTCAGAACGAGAATGTTTAATACACTCAGGTTCAAAGATGTGTTTAGAAGACAAGAATGAGGCCACATCTGCTAAATTTAGGTTGGTACCTGGTAAGTTATCCCAAGGAAAATGATTTCACTTTCCACACAGCAAAGGAGCAACAGCTCTGAGAGGATGCACCAGCAGAAAGGACCTGACAGCAGAGGGGATGTAAATCTATGCCAGTGCTGTGGAAAGAATTTGGGGAAAAAACCCACAAATTCCTCAGGGGAGGAAAATGATTCTCTGTGGGAAATCAAGGGTTTGGTTTCTATTAAAAGGGGGCTCCATTCAAAGGGCATTGAAGCTCCTTCAGAACCCACCAGGAGCTGCTGCCCATTTTCAGGACACCTCACAAGGGGGAATTCTACTGGATACTGGGAAGACCCTCAATGGAAAAGGCACCAAAGCAGAAGTCAAGCAAAATATATCCAAACAAGAGATAAGACAAGCATTTTTTAAGAATGGAAGTTCTTTCTTTTTTAGGAAAAACTGGGAGGGTTGTCCTTCACCAACTGCTGAGGTTTCAGAGGCCTTTTGGAACTGACCAGTGACATGAACCACAAGGATTATTTTAGGGGAACTTTGGGTGCAATATTAATATTTAGGAAGAAACCAAAACTCTCTGAAGCAAATCTTTATGAATCCACATTAATGACTCCAGTTGTGGTATCACTGTGAACAATTACAGCCAACTATTCCCATCATATTTAAAGGCTCATTGTGTTGACCCACGTGCAATCAGATATGAAAAACTGGGACAGTGATCCAAAAGGAACAGAATTTGGGTTTAAAAGTCTCAAAAGATGCAGCACTACCAACTGCTGTTCCACTCTGAGGAAGTTTTCCCATGGCTTTTTCTAATGTTCTCCTTCTTTTTATTCAACTTATGACTGTCAAATGACAATGTTTCTTTTCTGTTCCCTATTCTGTAACATGTTTGTCAATATTTCTCTATCTGCAATTCCACTTTTTTTCATGAATCAGTGCATTTTAATCATTGTACACTATATATATATATAAATATATAATATTTACATATACATCCTAAATGAAACCATGCCAGAAAGAAATTCCTCTTATCACTTCTGTGATGTTTCTCTATTTTCAGTCCTAAATTCTGCAGCCATTTTTTACTACAAAGGCACATCTGCATTTCCATGTCATTGATTCTGGAGTTTTTTAAGTTGAAAATATTAGGTAATAAAATCAGATTCAATGAGTTGCTGGTGAAACTCAGAAAACTCTTTGCAACTTAATGAATATTTTTTTTTCATTGTTGCATGTAATCAATCACCTTTTAATCACGCTAGAGAAGATAATATTTCTATCCAAAACAAGTGGAGTGAATGCTCAAAATGCAATTTTTCATGGGAAAAATCAAGTGTTTTGCTAATATCAAAACGCTTCTTTCACACACTTATCTTTTATCTGACAAGTAAATATGAATACTAATAAAAAAATTCAGACTCATCTAACAAGCATCAGTATTCATCTGTTTCCTTCTCACTGTTCAGGTATTGATAATTAATTAGCTACAGCCTCATCTCATGTTCATGCAGACTTTTAAGAACACTTGACATGAAGTCACAACAACAGAGCAGCCTTGGATTCATTTGTGGCTTGCAGAACAATGATAACGAGATCTCAGCCTCTCCTCTCATTAATATGAGGAGTGGCTTTTCCTCACCGAGTCCAGCTGAAAAGCTTTGCTGGAACTCCTCACACGTGTGAAAATGCACTTGAACAAGAGCCTGCAGCAGCTGCTTGAGCTGCTGAAATAAAAACAGCTTTTGTGGAGAGCAGGAGCATTCAGTGTGAATTATGAATGGCAGTGGACTTCAGAATCTGTTCTCTGTCTGAAAATACAAATGCCACTTGTAGGACACACTTTTTTTTTTTTTCCCCTTAGCTACTGTAGCATCAAATAAGTGCTGCTATATGTCTTGATTTACCAACTAAAGTTAAGTGTCAGATTTTAGGCAAATAAAAATGATTAAAATATGACAGCTGGCAAATTATGCTAACACCTGGTAACAAATCATTCCTGACAGTTCAGTAGTGAACTTCTTAAAGCACAGCTATTAATATTATAAACAGTGCAATGCAAAAAATTGTAGGACTTGACTAACATGTTCAGTTTATCTTAATGTGGAAAAATGTCATGCCTTGTTCCTTGGGATTGAAGAAAATTGGAGCTGAGTAATTGCAAACATGCAAATACTTCTAAGCAACATTGATGTAGTTGTTCAGAACCAGCTGAATATGAAATCTTCAATGTAGGATGATGTTCAGGCTGTTCCTGGTGCCATTAATTCAATTAATATTCTGTTTATGGGGGAGAATTCCAAGTGTGTGAATATTTAGGTGGCCTTTGATATTGATGTCACCAAGTTCTTTGTGATCTGGTATAAATCAGGGTCATTTAGGTTGGAAAGATCTCTGAGATCAGAGCCCAACCTTTAAATGATCATCACCTTGCAAGTCTGGACAACTTGGATTATTTGGAATAAGAGTGACCCATCCCACCCCACCAGGCTTTGGAAGATCACACTCCTCCCTCACATCCCAAGGGAGTCTTTCCAGATGAGTCCATAATTTTTAATAAAATGAATCACTTTTAAACCCATTAATTGTCTCATTTGTTTGTCTGATAATGGCACAGCACTGGACTGTTTAAATGAACCTTCACAGGATTTCAAACCATGGGTTTTGTGATTTTGGGAAAATGACTTACCAAGGCAATAAATGTGTCTGCAGACATCAAGGTCCATCCTGCAGCTCACAAAGGACTGGTGAGAGGGAGAGATTTTCTGCTCACCCACCTTTCTCTCTAAATTATTTCCTGGACTCTTAGACTGAACTTTAGCTCAGCATAAAATTCAGCAGAATCCACTCTGTCCTGAATGTTGTGAAGGATGGGTGAGGCACCATCCATGCATCCACCCCATCCCTGACATATAAGGAGGATCTTCAGCTGGGTATTAAAATGTGAAAATACGTGAGCTAGAACCACATAATCCCTCTGCATGGTAGAGGAGAGTGATTAATGTAACATCAATGTGCTTTCAAAGACGTCATCAGGCAGAAATCTCACAATTTCACAAATGAATTTCACATTATTCTTTTACTTTCCATGGTGCCTTTCTGGTTTTATTTCACCAAGTTGCAGTGGAATAATTATTGCTGTATTATACATGTGGCTGTGCACAGTTTGAGGAACTAAAAATAAACGATGGCTTTACTGATACATTTTTTGACTGATACATTTTTTGACTTTGTCATAGATAATTTATGGAATAATTTTACACTTCTGCAACACCCAGCTCACAATTCACATTCCAATCCATGAGGTGTCATTTGCAATTTGCGATGGATTCTTAATGAAATTCTTTGGATCTTACCTTCTAAATGTTTCATTTTATGCTTGGGCAGAAGAGAGAAAGTGTGTTCATATACATTTCTACATTGTAAATGGAAATAAAGCTATGATCTGGCTCATCTTTCTAATCTATTTATCCTCCCAGCTCCCCCAGTGCTAGGAGGAATATTATCCTCTGCATTACACGGGCAGGGAAGGGAGAAACAAGGAGCTGGTGGCACTTGTTCAAGGTCACAACATGGGGAGCTGAATCCACATGGAATCATGTCTTGAGCTGGAAAGGACCCACAAGGATCATCCCAACCCCTGTCCCTGCACAGCACCCAACAATCCCACCCTGAGCATCCCTGGAGTGATGTCCAAGCACTCCTGCAGCTCTGGCAGTGCCCATTCCCTGGGGACCCTGGGCAGTGCCCAGTGGGAAGTGGGTCTTTCCCAAAATCCAGCCTGAACTCCCTGGGCACAGCTCATTCCCATCACTCTGGAGGCTACAAGATCCAGCCCCATCATCCCCAGCACCCCATCCCAGCTCCAGGCATTTCCCAGGTTTGAGCCTCACACCCTCTCAGCTGGGCTGGTTCTTCACTTCCTCATCTTCCTTCTCCCTCCAGTTGAACTCATTAACTCACAGGAATTAAATTAACGCTGAAGCTTAGTTAAATTCAGTATAAGTCACCTGGAGGAGCAGCCACCAAAAAAAAAAAAAAA